>PYAF01004402.1:1158748-1190039 GCA_007407185.1 Glycine tomentella | reverse complement strand
GAACACTGAGGTAAGAATGTTGTTGTCTATGAGGCATGATGATGTGATGGGAGTTGCATAGGGATGTTTGGAGATTTTTTCAATGGCATTTTAACGGCAAGGCAATCTTAGCAAAACGGGTCTGATCCGGCGGGCCGCCCCTTTAACCAACAAAAAATGTGGGTTGGGTTGAAACTTCAAGCCCACATTAAGTAAATGAGTCGAGTCAACCCGACCCACTAAAATACAAGCCAGTATCTGGCTTGGGCTAGGCCAGCCCACCAAACAAATGAAACAATAAATCAATAATACACGTTGTGTCGCTGTCTCTACTAACACTGGCGCCTCAGTCCTCATTTTCACATTTTAATTTAGTCAATAGTCAATTAGTAATTGTTGACTAGCTAATAAAAAAAAATAGAAAGATATTAGATAATAGATATTAAGTGGTTGAGAATGACTGAATTGAATGAGAGTGAGAGAAGGAGGCTGAGTCGCTGTCGCTGTCGCTGAGAAGAAAGTGAGAGTTGAGCTTCTTGCATCCTGCTTCCGACACAGTCTGTCCGAGTTTCCTGCACCTTCGTCACCACCGTCCGTCCGACTTCTGCCTGCGGCCTGCAGTGACCTCTGCTGTCTACACTTCGTCATCATCGGCTCATCTCGAGTTCGTGACTCACTTCGTCATCTGGTAAGTACCTAACTTGCCTTGCACACCTTTTAGCTTTCTTTGTCACTTTGTCCTCATAGTTGTCCACTTGATGGTGAGCGAAAATTCTGAGACCATAAAATCGAGTGGGTCACGCGGCGCCAACGTATTTTTAAGTGGGGAAAGCTCTAATCTATTTTTGGTTGCTTTTGGATATTCCATGCGCACTGTAAAGTTGCAGTGAAAGTGAGAGCATCTGTTACAGCATCACTCTCTTTTCAAAGATTTTTGTTAATCGTAGTTTTAATCATAGCCTTGTGATCTACTAGCCTAATTGTTTAATTCCGGGTGGTAAATTATTTGAGGAATCTACTGATTAAATCAGAAACACTGTACAATACTAATGCAAGATTCAACTTTTGCAATTTGAAATGCTCTACATCGAAAACTTAGTGAACTAGATGAGTCAAATTTGTGAGTTTTACTTGCACATATTATATAGGACTCCTCTACTTTTTATGTAAATGGTTTATCAGTGTAATAAGGAAAGAAAAGGTCTTAGAATAACTTTTATAATAAGACAAGAGATAGGAAGAGAAAAGGTATGAAATGAGGGAGTAATATGATAAAGAAGTGTGTGGTTGAAGTCAGCGAAGACAAATAAAATCAGCTGATAGCAATATACTAATATGTTATTTGCATTGTATGCTAAAATACCATTATATGTTTTAAATATAGACATATAGTAACAAAATGTGTTAGTGGAAAGGAGATATCTAATGCATTTTTGTCTCTTTAAAGTTGTCATATTTAGAATTGAGAAATATAAGTATATTAGTGCAAGTATCAAGTATAGTATAATCTCAGAGCCAATGTCTGTTTGTTATATATTTTTCATTTAATGTTTGATTTATGATAGTTTCAAAAGTGCAAGTGGCAGCTGAAAATGATGTATGTTATTCCTGGTGTTGAGGTTGATTTTCTGTTTTTCATTTAATGTTTGATTTATGATAGTTGTCTCGAGTTTTAATATGGAGTCTGAGACTATGAATGAGCATGAACATGTTGAAAATTTTGAAGTACCTATTGAATCATCTCAAGCTGATGAACCAACCAAGAACAAGACAAAAAGGAAAGCAACAAGTTCAGATTGTTGGAATTTTTTCAATAAGATAGGAGTGGGTGATGATGGGATAGAAAGAGCAGAGTGTAAGGCCTGTAAAACAAAGTATAAAATTGGGGGTAACGCATATGGGATATCTCACTTAAATCGTCATATCTCAAAGTGTAAGGGAATTAAATTTTAAGATGTTGGTCAAATAATGGTAGATTTACAAGGAAAATTGAAGATTCCAAAGTTAGATCAAATGGTGTCATGTGAGATGTGTGTTGCTGCAATCATTGAGCATGATTTGCCATTTAACTTTGTTGAGTATAAAAAGATTAGAAGTTGGATTAAGTATTTGAATCCTGATGAACACCCTATTTTCAGAAATACTATAAAATCTCATCTCCTAACCATTTACAAGAGAGAGAAGGAGAAGCTAAAAAAGATGATGGCTAACATTCCAAATAGAATATGTTTAACTTCTGATTTATGAACCTCTTGTACCTCTGAGGATTACATATGTTTAACTGCTCATTTTGTTGATGATAATTGGAAGTTAAATAGTAAAATTCATAATTTTTGTCATATGCCTCCTCCTTACACTGGATTTGACTTGACTTCAAAGGTTTTTCAATTTTTGAAGGATTGGAAAATAGAGCAAAAGATTTTTTCGCTCACTTTAGATAATGCCTCCGCTAACGATAACATGCAAGACATTTTGAAAAATGATCTTGAAACAAGTGGTTGGTTATTATGTGATGTCGAGTTTTTTCATATCCATTCTGCACATATTTTGAATCTTATTGTTCAACAAAGATTAAAAGTTACTAGTAATGTCTTACATAAAATTAGAGAGAGTGTGAAATATGTGAAGGGATCGGAGGGTAGGATGAGAAAGTTTAAAGAATGTATTCAACAGCTTGGTCTTGAGTCTGATGGTAGTGGGAAGCAATTATGTCTAGATGTTTCCACTAGATGGAATTCCACTTATATGATGCTAGTGAGTGCTCTCAAATATAAACGGACATTTGGAAATTTTCAATCAAAAGATCCTAATTACAAGTGGTGTCCTTTCGTAAATGAGTGGGAAAGAGGAGAAAAAATTTGTGAGTTCTTGTTGCCATTCTTTGATACTACAAATTTGATTTCGGACACTTCCTATCCTACTTCCAATCTATATTTCTTGCAAGTTTGGAAAATTCAGCGTGTACTTACTGAGAGTTTGCAAAGTGAAGATGAGGTTATAAGGAGTATGGGGGAAATGATGATAATGAAGTTTAACAACTACTGGGATGAGTTTAGCACCATTCTTGCATTTGGAGTAATTCTTGACCCACGTATTAAGTTTACTTCATTGACTTATTGTTACTCAATAACTGATGAATCTACTTGTGAGGAAAAGATCCAAGATGTGCGGAGAAAGTTATACATGCTCTTTGAGAGGTATTCAAACCCAAGAAACACTAATAATGTTGTCTCTATTCACAATCTTCACCAAAGACCCCAGACTAGTTCTTCAAGCATGTCAAAGGAACTCAAGGGAATAAATCAAATAATGTTTGGTGTAAGTACATGCTTACACAATTATTATTATTATTATTATGATGATGATGATGATGATGATGATGATGTAAGTATTTACTTTTTTGTGTTGTGTACTTCGTTGGTTTTATTTTATTTTTTTGTGTTCAACTTGTCATATGTAATAGGAATTGAAAATGCATAATAGTCAACTCGCTTCTAAAGTTGGAAAGTCACAACTTAATATTTATCTGGATGGGCCAAACTTGGATTTTGTGTACTATGAAGAGTTGGATGTCTTGCAATGATGGAGGGATAATTACAATGGCTTTCCAAAATTATCCATAATGGCTCGTGATGTGTTAAGCATTCCTATTACTACAGTAGCTTCTGCATTTGCTTTTAGCATTGGATCACATGTTATAAACAAGTATAGAAGTCGTCTCTTGTCTGAAAATGTCGAAGCCTTGAGTTGTACTCATCGTTGGCTGCATGGTTTTGCTGAGAATGGTAATTTCTTTAATTTCATTATTTTACAATTTAAATTGCCAATTACTTTTCTTTTAAATCATTATAATTCATTAACTAATTTTATTTTTTATTTTTGGATTATAATTTGTAGCTGAAGATGGTGACAATGACTTTTGTGCTTTAAATATGGATCCCAGTGTTTCCAAGGGATCAAGTACAATAACTTTTAAAGATGCTTAGATGCAACTACTCTTTCAATTTAATCATTTTTCATTTTGGAAGTTGTAATGTTTTTAACTTGTTTTTAGCAAATTTTAAATTTAATGTATGGAACTATGGATGTTGCCTTGCTAACTTTAATTTAATGTATTAATCTAGTATCAGACTATCAGTAACATTTAATTTTCCATTGATTCTAGGTTGGTTTTTGTATATATCTTTCACATTCTAGTTTTGTTTAATTGTTCTTGCCTTCTTGGAAGTTCAATGAATCTTGTAACACTTGTTTGATTCTGTTGCTTTTGACTTATCAAGTTCTCATCATCTCATGTGAGGTAAGGTATTAAAATTATTGTAGACATGAATTTATCATTAATTTTTAGCATAAATTAATTATTTTTGTATTTTTTAAAAAAAATGTATTTTTTTAGAAAAATAATTTATTTATTTATTTTTATTTTTTAAGTGGGCTGGCCCGCTGATCCACTAACTTACCTTAAAGTAAGACGGGCTAGTATTTCCAACTCACATTGCAAAAATGAATCAATCCTACCCGATCTACATTTTTGGTAAGCTTGAGTCAATCCAACTCATTTTTAGTAGTTTGACCCACTTTGTCAACCTTAGGACAAGAGGGATAAAGAACATTGTTTAGATTTGAGATGGAGAATAATAAAAATGAGATAACACTATTAATAATCGTTAAATGATGTGGAACTGATGTCAAACTGTTAAGACCTAAGTTTTTCTTTTTCTATGTTTGTAGATTAAAATAAGGTTTTTTTTTTTTTGTATTATTACATCCATTCATTTCTTTAAATTAAGAAAATACTTCCTTTTAAGTATAAAAAAACTAAGAAAATACTTATGCAATTTTGGAATGCCAAAATTAGATGTGATAGAGCAATTATTTCTTAACAAATTGTCAAGTAATAATGTGTCAATAATTTATTGTCTAGGTATGCTTAATTAAGTGCGACCGTGTAACATGAGTATGCAATAATTTTTCAATAGCCTTCAGCCCTTCACTCAAAGCAATTATTCATGCACGGTATGATGTTGGGAACATGATGAATTGATCCAAACATTTGAAGCCCGTGGATTTTGGCCCATCGTTTCATTCATGATAAACTTTTTATGGATCAATTATTTCCAATCAATTAATATGATTCCAATGGGGCGTTTGGTGTTTACATTAGACCATGAATGTTTCACGTATACATGAGAATAACATAAACACTTTCAGAATTTTAAATAACCCATGATTGCGATATACATGCAGAGGTGTGATGTTTAGAGTAAAACTAACGCCATTTTATATACTAGTGTCATTTTAATTTTTAATTCGAATAGAAGTTGGTCTCAAGAATAATTAATGCATGTTACATGATGTCATGAATTTTGAATAAACTAGAATAAAACCTTATGTTGCGGGAGCTATCTCCTTTGTAATGATTGTTTACAAATTTATCACTGATCTTGTTGTTGCAACTTATTTCATTTGGCTAAAAATGACTTATATCTGGTCATTTGTTGGGTTGAAAGAAAGAGCAGCTGAAATTGTACTGTAGTAACTAACAACACACTGTTCCTACTATCTTCCTCTTATGCTGCATCAAATTTTGAAGAAGCATAACTGTTTTTCTTTTTTCTTTTTTACTTTTTCTGTGTCTTCTCAGCTCCAACTGAATCTATTCAAGTCCAGTTGTTTACAAGTGGTTGCGGCTTCATTGTCTCCACGAGTGTTTAGGTCCAATCTTGCTGCTGCAAAGTAAGAAGCAGACGACCTATAATCTTGAGAAACTTTTTCATCCACTGGTTTTAATGTTTCTGGCTTGATTCTGTTCCTATGCTGGAACTCACCATCTGATTGGCTTTCTGTGATTAGTCTCTCAGGATACAAGCTGCTTCCATTTTCTGTTTCTCTTTCAAGTCCAATGGACATGGATAAGTTGTTGGGACTGCTTTCAGCAGCATAGTTTCTTCTTTCTTCATTCTTGCTCAATGGGGCAAGGAAGGTGTTCTTTTTCCCATCTTCACACCACTTGAGTTCAGGGTTCCTAAGGTTGTTGGGAGCTTCTGTGGCTTCCTTATGTTCCATGAACATATGGCTGTTGAAGTGTCTTAAACCATTTTGAATCTCTTGCTCCTTTTGTGATCTGTCACTGGATGTGAGGCAACTGTCCATTGAGCAATCGTTTGGAGGGTTGGTTTGTGTTTGCTGAGGGCAAAATCCTTGCAAATCTTTCAGCTCTGTGAATGCTGAGTTGAGGCACTGTGATGAGACTTTGGATACCAGCTCTGAAAGTTGAACTTTGGCAGCTTCAAGTCCTACTACTCCCAAATTTTGTCTGCCAAGAGTCTCCTGAGCTTTCTCCAACACAGACTGAAGGTATTTTCCTTGGGCCTCTATCCTAAGCTGCAAGTGTCTTTGTACCTGAAAGGGTACAGGATAATTCGTAAGAATTTATTAAATAAACTTGGAAGTCAAAAAGCCAAAAGCTGTGCGCCTATCATTCGGACAGATCACTAGTTTAATATAAGAGTTTAATTTCTATGCACCATTAGTATAAAAACTTTTTATATTGTTAATTAATCAGAAATTATCTTTGATGTGATTTCTAAGATAGTTATTATAAAAGTCAATAAACTTATTATACATGCGGTTTATAATTGGAGGACAATGTAAAAAACTTTTATAGTATCAGGGCATAGATTTTTTACTCTTTATTACTATGGTTTGGAAGATGCATGCATAGTAAGTTGTTACTAAGATTCACCTCAAGTTGTTCATTGAGCCTTCTCTGAACCTCAATCTGCATCTGCAGTGCCTCGCTTATATGCAAATCTCTGGCGAAAAGGCATTGGACATTAGTATAAATATAAAATATTTAAACAATAGAATGTTCATGCAAGCAAGATTACATGAAGCATGTGAAAAATGTTTAACTTTTCTTACTTGTTGGCCTGCGGTCCAAGGCTTAATTTGTTCATGTGAGTTCCATTGGTTTCAGAAAGTCTCTCCCCAGTTGATGCACTTGTTGCTGGTAAGGTAAGTTTAACCATCAGAAACAGCTCTCTGGTTTATTAGTAGATCAGAAAAATGAAAAGAGGTTGGTCTCTTACTGATTTTGTGTGTTACATTGTTGCTTTGTCCATGCAGATTCTTGCTCAATCTATACTTCTGGTGACAAAACGGAAAAGATCAGTAATTGCACCAGACAAGTTTTGATGGAAAATTAATTTTGTGCTTCTGGTTATGTGCATGTTATATATGAAAAATTTTCTTCAAATAACAAACTTTCAGATCTCTATGATGCAGGAGACAGGATAACTTTGCTAATCTATGATATATAATTTAGCAAAAGCATATAACTTGAAAACCATTACAACTTATAAGGTCTGAAACCTGAGACTAATGATTTCAAGATGACAATAAGGTAAATTTAGGAATATGATCAACTATAGTGAAGGAGGGATAGATCATGATTTGTGCATGACTTCTATGCACATATTTTTTTTTACATAATATAGTGTTTGAAAACATTTATGCCAATTCCAAAACAACAATTAGGACAAGAAGAAAGGAAACAAATTTGATATGCATGTTTCTTTATGTGTAATATCCTTCTAACTCGTATGGTGTGAAAGTCTTAAATGAAGAAGAATTTTCTATTTAACGAAATGAAACTTACAGGTATCCTATAGGTAGAGAGATTTTGGTTAGCACAAACTAGGTTTAATTCTCAACTTGGGAGGCAGAATGATACTGAAATTCAAATGGCTTGCAAGTACTGATGAAATAATGCAGGTACTGAAGATTTAAGGCATAAAATGAATGGAATCTTATAACCAAAGTGTAGTAATACAGATGACAAATGATTTTTACCTGAAGATGACTCTTTAGATGATATAAGGTAAGGCCTGGAATTCCCATGAGTTTCATTACTGTTTTTGGAGTTGCCTCTGCAATAGAAAGATTGTAAGTTGCATTAGTGAACTCAAATTCTATGTTCCTCAAAATTTGATGATCCAAAAGCTGATGTGTATACTCACTGTCAGCTCCCCCTAACTGGTTGACTGCTTCTATAAACCTGGCATGAAGATCTGGTGTCCATTTTAATCTAGGCTTAGCATCAGTTGAAAGCACAAGTCCAGAATCACCAGACCCATTTCCTGTTTGAAGGAACATGTGCCTCTCAGAGGGGATTGGCATTCTGGAAGAAGAATGAATGTTTTTTCCTTGGTGTTGGTGATGATGGTACATTCCCACCTACAAAAGCCACTTATAAGCACCCCAACATATAAAAAACTAACAACTTAATTCCCAGTGCTGACGACCAGTTGTGTAATTACCTGGTGACTTGTGTATTCACTTGATCACTTTTCTACCTATGGAAGATAAAACTAGATGAAGCTTTATTTTCAAGGTTAATTGCTACTAGTCCTGATACTAACAAATAAGAGAATTTCAGAATGCTTGTTGTGCTTGTCTTGTTTCTCTTATACACACTTCTCTTCAGTGGAAAGCATGCTGAAACTGGTATTTATATCTGAGAGCTGGAGGGGAGCTAGTAATCCCATGGAATCTTGGATAGAACCAATAGAAAACCCAACTTAATCCTTTTGTGCGGTGACCTGAGAAATAGATATTATTCCTTCCTACTTTTGTTCACTAGCGGACCCCTTTTTCTAGTTCCATTTTACCATTCTCAGATAGTGCTTTCCATTTGAGTTCCTCTGCAATAAAACTCTGGAAATAATTTATTTTTTTCCCATGCACAACCTTTATTCACACACATTATGGGTTTCCTGTGCAGGAATTGCATATAACTAGAAAACATTTTAATATTTAGATATGCATAAAAAGTTATGTGCAAATCAATTTCAAAACTGCATTAGGTTCCAGAATTTATCCTTCAAATTTTAACCCAATATGCATTCTTATTCGTTTGCCAGGTAAAAGTGGGAATCATATGCTCACATTTGAAGGAGTATTTTTTTTCTTTTTTCTGACTTGGTTCTAGGGAATCCGATATCCCTCTCGACCTGGAATAGCCATTATTTTTGTTCCAGAGGAAGATTCTTAAGAACTTAGAAGCCTAAATTTGTTTTTCCACACCTTGATATTGGAGCCATTTACATGTCCTTTGTTAATGTACATAGTTCTTTAGTAGCATGATATATGGGGTTGGTTGAATGTTATCTTTGGTAAAGTTTGCGGACAAAGACATGAAGGAAGGCCTTAATTGGTTATATACGAAGAACTATAGATGAAGGATTCCATTGACTAGAGCACCATGCCACATTGCCATGCAAAGGAAGGTTAAAAATAATTGTGTGAAGATGCTTCTCATGGAACTGTTTGGAGGGAAGGAATAGAATAAGAACACATTCTGTTTTGTCTCCTTCAATAAGTTTGGTACTTATTCAGCCTGCACCGTTTAAAATATAAGGAAGATGGACCCTGAACTTTTCATTCTTTCTTTGGCACAAAAACTCAGGCCCCATCCTCTGGAATCATAAGCATGCGGGACCTAATAAAAAGGTAAAGATAGAAGAATTGTACTTGCTTTTATACTTGCATTTGGTTAAATACAGTACTATTGCATAGGACCACTTCCCTTGCCCTTGACTTGTACCATGGTTATTGTAGCTGATTCTTGTGTAAGAACTAAGAATAGCTGGTATTTTGTCATTCCTTATGTTATCACATGCACTTTAAATTTTTTTTCCTGTATACACTTGTTCTTATCCATGGGGAACTTTCCTTTCACTAAATGGCATATACCATGCTAAACCACTATGAAAATAACTAGAAAATGTATTGGAATCTGATTCAATTTTAATTAAAGCCACGCTTTCCACAGGCAATGCATGTGTCTAGCGCGTGCAACTCTCCATTTTTCAATTGGAAAGAAAGTTTGTAGTGTTGTACACTGTACTGTAAGAGTAAGTGGTGTAATACTAGGTGATTAAAATTCGATGAAGAACTTTTAAATGATTAACAGCTAATACAGGATAAATTAGATTATAAGAAGTCATAAAACAGAAAACCACCTGTCATCACATAAATGTAGGAGTAGAGGGCCATTTGTAAACCGTATCTGATTAGATGATACCAGTTCATCAGGTGCTAAAGAGGTCAGTAAGATGAACATTTTAAGGACAACTTATGGAAACCATGAAAATAAATTGACCTAACCAAAGACTCCTTGAACAGTATCTTGATATCACTTCTCCTTGTTCTTGTTCTTGATTCTGATTTTTGAGAATATTTAATGCGGCCAGGAGAATCCCAAGAGACTTTGGAGAAAGTTAAAGCTGAGTTCCTAAGTACTCTTGCATGTGGATTGGAATAATTTGGGCAAGAGGATTGATTTGGTACTTTTCCGTCTTGATATCGAATTTTCTCCTTAGATGGACTTAGTATAACCACTTGGCAAAAAGCATTTATTTGAAGTTGCTGTCTTGAGCATTACTACAAGACTTTAACATTCATCAAAAAGTAAATAAAAACACACTCATCATAACTCTTCATGTAACTCAAGAGGTCTACTTTTTCTTAGTATATAGAATTAGAATGTATCCCATCTCAAAAATACGGTAGGTGTTTAATATTATACTCTCAGATGACAATGAAAAGGAGCATAAGCATAAAAAAATCAAAACGAGGATGTTATTGGAAGAGAATAAAGGAAACTAAGGAACTAACCTTTACGTTCACCTTTTGGTATTGCTTCTATATACCAATTGGTGTAAGTCTTTGTTCTGCATTGCATGTTTAATTTTATATCATTGTTGACCATGCAATGACGACTGATTGTTTTTTATGTAATCAGAAGTAACCATACATAGAAAAATTTGTTGCTACAACTTTTCATGCCATTTCTTTTTAGCTGAAACCATGCTTTTATTCTGTTTGATTTTGTATTTAGATAATCACATAAAGCTGTAAAGTCTTCAAAACCAAATCCATTTATGGCATAACTTTGTTTTGGCAGCTTTGATATATCATGCTCATTCTTGCATGGAACCATTTTTCTTTCTTTTCTTTTTTTTCCCGTATTGATAGTCATCTTTACTTGATGCTGCCAATCTGTCCTTACTACTTTCAATTGCATCTTTAAAGAGTTTGTGCTTGTACAGAACCGAGGACTAGTACTTGTCTCTTTCTGCTTTGTAGTATCCAATTGGCTTATCTTACAATATGGTAATGTCCCACCTGTGACATGGGACATAAGTTTTTATTCTTGGTTATGTTTATTTCATTATTTTTTACATGTTACATTAATGTAAGATAGATTCACGTTTGAGTTTTGAGTGCTAGAAGCAGCTATGAAATGAGAAGCACAGGACACAACTCACAAGTGAGAATCAACTTGTGGACTAAATGGTCAATCATGAGAAAAAAACCATTTGTTGAGAGGGTTACTGGCTGTGATTTTGTTGAGCACATATATGGCATATTAGCATTGGTTGAAATGAAAAGCGAGAAATGACCACGGAATGCTATTCCTCGCGGGGAAAAGGGAGAAAAAATAAAGGGAAAAGGAAAGTTTCAAAGATTCTTTGGAATGAGAATATCAGAATCTTAACTTAGATTAAAGCCCATATATTATATTCTCAAGTAAAGAATTATGTTATTCTTCTTCTGCGGAAGCCACAAAAAATGGATTCTCACTTCCCCACCTATCTTTTTACTAATTGTAATCAGATGCTCTTTTCAGCATTCATTGGGATTAATATCAATTATGGGAATTGCCATGTTTAGATGTTTTAATAAGATTTTGAGTTACCTTCAACTTTTCTTTCATCTGGGAAGTGACCTTGTTGATTGACATTTGAACTGTTCCCTTGCTAATTGATTGGTGATTAGTTTGTCCCCACTTGGATAATTCCAGTACCTTTTCCATTTCTTGTTTTTACTAAAATTTAGAACATACCCATGTCAGAATGGAGAATGGACGTGATTAAGATAAGTTGCACGATGTCGTAAGTCAGGATGTAATTACTTTTTATTAGGAACAACAAGAAGTACTTACAAAATAAAAATATGATATTTTATATTGATTGACAATATATATATATATATATATATTTTATATTGTTAGTACATATTAATTAAATCCATAAAAAATTATAATTGAATAAAATATTATAATAATAATAATAATAATAATAATAATAATAATAATAATAATAAAAGTTTATTTATAATTATAAATTTGTTTTACAACTAAATCACGATTGCACAAAATCCAATTCTAGTAACACGCTTTCCAGCCTTTCCTAATCCAATTGGCCGGAAGTGATTTCTTGGGGGTAAATAACCATTTGGTCTTCGAAAGTGCAAGTGCATTTGGTTTTCAGTTTGGAGGCTAAAAATATGTTTAAAAAGTAAAACTAAAAAAAGCATCTTGTTTGGTTTTCAGTTGAGTCAAATTTTAAACTAGATTTTGTTATAATTTTTGCTTTGAAAATCCATATGAAATAGAAGCAAGAGGAGAGATACTTTTACAAACTAAGTTTGTAAAATGAATTTTATCCAAACTTAAATTCTCAATCTTTAACCAAAAATATCCTAATTCTACCACTTAAGTTCTTAAAATTATTAAAATAAAAAAAAATTATAAAAAAGTGTAATTTGTCTCATCTTATGTGACACTATTTATTTATATGGCATTTTGATAATGTACACACAAATGACACATGACAATTGTAAATGTGACAACTAATGATATACAGTGATAGTCTAGTCAAAGACCAAATTGACAATAATTGAATTGTCTTGTGTCATTTACCTATACATCATCAACTATTTAACTATTATATATACATGGAATTGTCATGTATTATTCATGCGTATACCATTAACTGTCATGTAAAGACATAACAAAAGCCTTCTAAGAACACAACTAAAGTGATAATTAAATTGTACTTTTTAATGATCTTTTTGAAATATTAAATGACGGTGAGTTAGTATGTGAGTGATCAAAGTAACTATTTATTTCAATTTTTTTCTTCCACAAAACTGCAATGACTTTTAAAAAGGTAAGATATATATATATATATATATATATATATATATATATTAATTTTAGTCTTTAAAAAAAATCATGTCTTATTTTCATCTTTTTAATTAAAAAATATTCAACTATTAATTTTCAAAGTGTATTTTCTGATGGCTTATAATTGCAATTAAACATTAAATATAACTATTCAGAAAAAAAAATTATAATCATTTTGAAGATCAAAAGTGAAGTATTTTAAAATTAAAAGAATGAAAATAAGACAAAATTTTCGAAGGACTAAAATCTTTTGGAAATTTTTAATCTTTAGAAAAATAAAAACATATTTTATCCTATAAAAATAATACAAGCAGGTTATTGATTTACAAATATTTTGCAGTTTACAAAGGAAATTGTTTAAATGGCTGATATATATGCTTTTATATGATTCACACAAAAAATTGTTTTTTTATGCTTTTTGGATGATGTCTAAGGTGGGACAGTAATATAGGTATTCCACCATGGGAAAGAATTGTAAACCGTTAGATATACTCATTAAATTATCAATGGCTGAGATTTTTATTATTATTTTTATATTTTATTTATTCTTTTTAAAGTTGTCTTTCCAAATTTATCCTTCTGCCTTCTCCGAACCTCCACCGTCTTCGATAACAACGACGCCAAGTCCCGCCGTCCCTCCTCCACCATCCTTTTTATTTGTTCGCGCTAGGTTATGCGCTATGTAACACAGTGCCATGGAAGCCTCCAAATTCAGTAACAGTGATCAAAACGTTCGATGCCATCACTGCGCAGGACCCCTTTCCAAAGGCATGGTATGTTATATTTCTTCGCAATTACTATTCTTCCGTTCTCTCTTATCAATTTTATCCCCTTCTTTTTCTTTTTTCTTTCTTTCTAACTTTCGACTTTTCTTCAGGAAACCAGTCACTGGACCGTTTCGCCTCTCATTAAGGATAGCTTCTCCATGGTAAATTCTTCACACCCATTTCATTTTATTCTTCCATATTTATATGGGTGTGCGAAATTTCTGATCTTTGTTTGTTGGGTTTAAACATTTCAGATTGGTTCTGCCGTTGGCGGCGTGGCAAGTGCATTTTATGGATTCAATCTCGGTATGCCTTCTTGTTCCTCACTGTTTGATTTATATTATAGCATATATTAGCTTGCTAAGATTCTCTAAAATTTAAGGGGGTAATTCATCATAGTGATCAGTTGCTGCCTGTTATTTTGTCTGTATTGCCTTTAAGATGTATTGTACTCAAACTTGACTTGGGTTGTAAACATGATGAACGAGAACGATTAAGTTTGATTTGTCTGTGAATTTTAATTGTGGAAATTGTTCATCTTCCGAAGTGAAAGTTTTAATATTAGAAACTAAACTATTGATTTTAAACACAAAACTCTTTGAATGTGTATTTATACTTATTTTCTTAGATGATTGCAATATTATGCCGAATCTTCAAAATGGACATGTACTGTTAGCGAAAGTTTTTACAATGTTAACTAATTAGAAATCATTGTTAGATGACTTAGTTATTATAAAAGTTAGCAAGCTTATCATACTGGTGATTTGTGATTGAATGTCAGTGTAAAAGACTTTATGTTGTCGGTGCATGGATTGTTTCTTTGACTACCAATCCCTCTGTGTCACTGAATCTCATGTCTATGAAGCCTACATATTTTCACATATGTATTGTATGCAAAAGTAATTTTGTTCTCTGATGCAGTTATGCCGATTGTCTTAGTGCTTTTTACTGGTATTTTTTTAGTTTTATTCATTTATCTTTACTAAAATTTGGTTATTGCAATAGTTCATGGTTTTTCCTCATATTGAATACTTTGGAGATGTAAATCATTGACTAATGAACTCTTAGATTATAAAATTAAGCATCCTAAAAGTTAATAATGTTCTTTCGTATGACTTAAGCACATCATATTAGTTCTTAATTCTTAAAAAATGTTACCAGTTATGATTTATGAACTTGGAAATTTCCTTTCTTTTACTAAGAAATGATGGATAGTTTCTTAACTAAGATTCTGTACTTCTTTCTTATTATCCTCCTAATGAATGGCAAAGTGATGCAGTTGTTATTGGCAACTTTATGTAAACTCTTAAATATACAAAATAAAACCATATAAGGTATTGAAATTATTGTTGCATATCTATGACATCACGATTCATGCGCCAGTTAACAGATAGGATACCCTGTAACCTTTCATACAGTGTTAAAGGTACAGCACCTGTGAGGCTGTGACCTAGACACCCTTGCTTCCTCTGCTTATCTAGAGTCATTTTGCCACTTTAATATAAGTAAAATGACTTATATCATTCTATAATCTGCAAAATACCCATGAATAGAACTTAAAATTGGAGGATTCACTGTGATTATTAGTTCATTCCTGCCATGTTTCCTACACAATACACATAATTCTTTGATGACTAAATTTTGGACTAGATAGAAAGAGTGAATTTTCACTTTTCAAAAGGAGAAATGATATTTTTGGGAGAGGGGTTGGGGGAGGGTTACGCTTTTGTTTACATTCTTGAAGCATCTTTTCTAAAATTTACTTTTATACATCCACTACAAACTTTTTTGATTGTTTCCCTTAGGAAATTTTAGTTACATTTTCTAAAACAGCTAAAGTTGTTGCTGCACCATCTTGGATCATCATTGTTATCCATTTTGGATCAGCCTTGTTTTGATGCATACATCATTTGGTTGACTTCCTAGTCCAATGCTAATGCTTTTTATTGCCTTTAAATTCAGCTGGACTTATTTCTTCTTTGTTTAAATGTGTAATTTCTACCATTGAGGTTGCAGTCATTACATATTTTGCTGTACCTTTTGGAATGAAGTTTCATAGATGTTGAAGCATCATAGTCATAGAGCTTTCACTCACAAGTTGAACATTTGAATACTATGTGTCTATGTGCCTTCTTAATTCAGTCTAAACCATTTTACAGTCATACTGACATAAACCTTTCTGCAATTCAGGCACCACCTGTGATAGTATTGTCTTCAGCCTGTGCAGGCCTGGCAGGTGAGTTTCTGAACATGTTATTTTACTTGGCTTTTCCACTCCGTTGGTCTTTGTCTTCTGTCCTAAGGCTGAGAAATGTGTAACTTTGTAGGGAAAATTTCAGAAACAAAAACACCCACAAAAATTTGTTATATTCAAAAGTAAAAAAAAAAAAAAAAAAGCTTTTGTTTTGAGTTCCAACAATATCAACCTCTTTGCATATACAAGGGTAAGGTTGCGTACAATATCTCTCCTCCTTACCTGCGCATAGCATGGAGTCTCCGGGCATTGGGGTACATAGTTTTTTTTTTTTTTTGAGTTGTGACAAAGCATACTTACCTTGATTATGTTTTCTATTTCTATGGAATGCCAGTTATTCTGTTAATATATTTGATTAGTCTTGACTCTTGATTGACATGGTAAACTTTTTAAGTTGTGGTTGCGTTGATTGAATGAAAGCTTTGTGTTTATCATGTTAAAATCTGACAATCCAGGTCACGAAGTTCTTCATTTATATGAAGAGTTGGATGACGTTTGTTTTATCCTTTCGGGGATGTACCATGTTTGATAACCGTTTCATTTGCATAACTGCAGGTGGGGCTGTTCCTGCTGCAGCACAACTTGTTTCCTCGTCTTATCATGCAGCTTACTCATCTCCTACCTCACCTCCGCCATCAAAGGATGAAAATATTCAAAGGTCAAGAAAATGATATAATGTACTTGTGTCTGACCATGCATTCATGATGGGTGTGCTCAGTGCCGTTCCTGAAAATTCTTTGGTCCAGGGCGAAATGAAAAAAATGGATCTCTAATATACAAATTTTTTGAAATACAAATAATATTAAAACTAAGAGATAAAAAAAATAAACCCTTAACGCACAAATTTTTTGAAATACAAATAATATTAAAACTAAGGAATAGAAAAAATGGGTCTCTAACACACAAAAAATGGGCCTCTAATACATAAAGTTTTTGAAATACAAATAATATTAAAACTAAGGGATGGAAAAAATGGGTCTCTGACACATAAATTTTTTGAAATACAAATAATATTAAAATTAAGGGATAGAAAAAATGGGTCTCTAATATACAAATTTTTTGAAATATAAATAATATTAAAACTAAGAGATGGAAAAATGAACCCTAACATATAAAATGGACTCCTAACACAGGTTTTATTTTTATTTTATTTTTTTAAAAAAATAAATTTTACATAAACTACCCATGCAAAAAATTTTGGATCCTAGGCGGGTGTCCTGTTGGCCTTGTCCCAGGGCCGGCCCTGGGTGTGCTGAGAGTTTTGTTTTTTCTTGTCTAAATACTGCTCTTGAGATTGGTATCTTTGGAACTTGAATGAGAGGAAAGATAATAGAAAAGAGAAAAAACACGTATAATGATGTATTTTGTTTTGTTTGATTGAAGTTAAAGTGAAAGATAGACAGAGAAAAAAGTTTATTGTACTTTTGTTTTACATTCACCGCGTTCTTGCTTTTGGATGCATTAAAATAATAAATCGTTGGCAGTTTTATTATTTTTGAAACATAAATAATCATTTTATAATTTTTAATTCTATCTGGTAATCATTTATAGTTTGGTTGAATAAAGTTTTGTTCTGTTCAATGGGAATAGATATCCAACAATAGTTGAGTAATTAATATGGGATCAAACTTTCTCTCTCTGAGAATGCTTATGCTAAAACAAACACATCGGGAAAGAAGATCACAATGAACACGAAATCACAATTGGACTTGGGTGTGTGTGCAATGTGTATAAGGAAAAGAGAGAGTCAGAATGTATGTACCTTACTCCATAGGAGACGTTCATATTTATAACCACTCACCTTGAGATCAGTTGAGAAGTTACTAACAAAATGCATCGAGATTCCCGAAAGATCTGTTGATCATAGTTTTAGAACGATTACTGCCACCTGCCCACTATTAGAAGCATTCAACGGAGTGATTTGACTTAGTCATGTTGGGTCTATTAAGATGGCTCATTCCAAATATCCATAAGAGTTATCCCTCAGCCCGGTTATCAAGCAGTCTGGATGACCGGGATGATACAATTTGCTTGTTTGTGGCCGAGGTGTGTATCTTGAATTCGAGAATCCAACGGGTTTCTCTTACTATTTTGCCCGAAATAAACATCTCGATTATGTTTTGCCCGAGATGATCATCTTTGCTCGATTAACAGGTAATAAAGTCCAAATTACATCATCAATCTCGATCCTATCTAGTGATTATATCATCCGTCACTGGGCTCATCTTGTCTTTCTGACGTAGTCGACCTATTACAGGCTAAGACCTAGAAAAATGAAACGTTCTAACTGCTACCCAAACATAAGAAACGACACGTCCCTTCACCATTTAATGCTCTGTCCTTTCTTTTTGCACTTTTAATCATAAACACTTTGAATTGTCCCCAACTTGCCCCTGTCTTCCTGTTTGATCTGACAATTTTACCCTTCTACAACGGATCGCATCCGACAGTTACTTGTTCAAAACGCTTCGTTTTCCGACGGTTACTTCCTTTTTCAATATATACTCTTCTTTTCCCTCCCTCAGTCATTCCTAATTTTCTTATTGTGTCTTTCTTCTTCGTGCTTTCCTTCGTTATTGACAGTCGCTCCTGTTACTCACTTTGGTACTTCAAGTTTTTTCCCCAGCTCTCTCCCAATCCAGGTACCTTATGCTTCTCTTCGTACTTGTATTTTAAGAATTTTGCACTTCTGCTTCGCATTGTGATTGCAATTTATCTTGCTTTCTTCGTAATTCCCTTTCTTCACCCTATTTCTAACTTCCGTTTGTGTTTCATCCTTTCCTCTGTATTTACCTGTTTCTTTCATTTATTTTGTACATCCAATCCCTAATTTTAAAGATGGGATTTACTCCTGAAGAGGAAGCACATATTCGTAAAACAGTTCGCCCTCATTCTGCATTTTGGTTTTTTGGTCTTCCTATTCTAGAAGAAGAAAAAACCAAAAATCTACTGCGTACCCCCTCTGGGGGCTCCAATCCCCCCAAAAGGTCTTTGACCAAAAAATCTCTCCCCTGAAGGGTTATGGTAGGTTCTGATATTGTGTCTAGTACTGTGCCTGGGGGTCCTTCTACGATCCCTTCTAGCATTCCTCTAGGTCCACCTGTGATAGAAGTTTCTCCACCCTTAAATCCACATCCTACGGGGCCTCCCCCTGGAACTAGATTCGAGCCGTGTCCAGCGTGCCTGGTACCTTCCTATACTTGGCTGGAAAAGGTTTTGACAAACAAGTCGATGACACTCTGGACGCATGTCGTCATAATCCGGTTGTCGTTCCCCAGTTCGCACCTGCGAGGCCCGGAGTATGTTTCGTTTTCTATTTGTCGTGACAACTGATTGTTTCTTTTACTTTGTAGCTATTGCCATGGAAGATCAGGCCGGAAATTTAAGGCCTCGATCCCGAAAGACATCCGGCGATGCCAAATCGATCAAGCCGGCTACTCCTGGGTCCAAATCGGCCACCGAGGCTGCCCATCCCCTGCATTTCCTTTCTCAACTCAAGAAGAGGAAAGTTTCTAAAGCTGTTCAGCTGGCACCCCTCTTAGTCATGGTCTCGGTTGAAACCGTGCCACCCCCCACATCCGTGGTCTCGATTGAAACCGTGCCGGCCCCTGCTACAGCTCTCGTTGCGCCGCCCTCACCTATTGTGCCCCCGCTGATACCCCAATGGATAAAGGTCCTCAGTCGGCACCTCCCGAAACTAAGTTGACTCCGGGGTATCTTTGGGAGAAGGGCACTGAGGACCTCTTCCCCTTCGTCCGGGCTCCGAAGCACTTCTCCGACTCCACCCCATTCTCCGAGGAGCAGATGAATGAGCTCGATCAGTTGCAGCTCTACACCCACCGGACTGCTTCTGTTGTGGATAGTCTAGTGACTTTGAAGACTAGATATATCAAGAAGAAAGATGAGCTACTTGCTGCCTAGGCCGAGTCCCAAAAGACCAAAGAGGAGTTGCAAGTCGCACTCAGGAAGACCGAGGTGCTCGAGCATCAACTCCGGGAGGTCCAAGCTGAACTCGAAGCAGCTTTGGCCAAGGCTGCCTTAATGATGGAAAATCTAAATGAAGTCAAGACCTTGTTCGAGGGGGCCCACGCAAAGGCTAGAGAGAATAAGGCAAAATTTTTGAACTCGGAAAAAGAGGCTACCGACTTGCGGGCGAAATTGCTGAACTTGGAAAAGGAGGCCGCCGACTTGCGGGATATGATGGTGTCCGTGGCAGAAGAATCTTTTAAGAATGTCTTGGCTCAAGTCCAGTGCCTTAACACCGGGATCACTTTGAACGTCGATGGGGCGCATTACCAATCCTATGTTCGGGATGGTGTGATTGCTCCCTATAAGGAACAAGAAGATTTCGTTGTCACAACTGAGGTTGTCCCCGAGGCTAACATTGAAGATATCTCGGCTTCCGGAAATGCCGATGAAGTTTGAAGGGACGAAATGCCGGCTTCAAGTTGTAATCTTCTATTCCAATGGTCCGGGCTTTTCCTGGCCTTATTTTCTTTTTCGTACAATTATTGCAACCGTACAATATGCCTTTTATAATATCGCTTAGTATTATTTCGTATGCACATCGTATATTCGTTTGGCTCCAACGGCTAAGTATATTATTGTGCGAATTATAATTCAGTATTCGGTTCTTGATTCCGCCTCAAGTAATACTTGATGCAACACGGCCATTATGGACCGCGCCAACCTGATCAGGGTTTGGTAACACCTCGGAATTACTTGAGACTATATATACTGTATATGCATGGGGAATATTTCTTCGAAAAGAAATTTTATTCATAAATATGGAAATTCATTTACAAATAATGAAATTATTTGTATTCATGATCCCGATGAAAGAGATTGGTATGGGAGTGCCGAGAGACTCGGCTCCCATTCTTCTCGATTAACAGGAAACACATGAATGATAAATAAAAAACTTGAACAGAAGCTAAATTTTCGTCTGTCATCAGGGCTTTGCAACTTTAGCTGTAGTATATTTTTAGCTTGTCGGCATTCCACATACGCTTTACTGCTTTTTTATCAAGAGTCTCCAACACGTAGGCACCTTGACCAAGATTCTGGGTTACTCAGTACGGTCCCTCCCAATTAGCTGCTAGCTTTCCATCCCGGGCGTTTTTATTGCCGATGTCAGCCCTGCGCAAAATCAGGTCTCCCTCCTTGAAACTCCTCGACCTGACTTTGCTTTTGAATCGTGCAGCAAAGAGCCGCTTTGTGGCCATGTCCCAGAGATGTGCTTTAGTTCGGGTTTCTTCGATCAAACTGAGCTCGTCGACCAATGCTGCATTGTTTGCATCCTCACCTTCTCTGAGTATAAACTTCCTTCTCCAGGAGGGCTGTCCGATTTCTACTGGTATCATGGCCTCACATCCGTAGGTCATTCGGAAGGGAGTTTCTTGGGTGGATGAGTGGGTTGTGGTTTGGTGTGCCTGTAGGACGTAGTATAGTTGCTCTACCCAATTGTTTCCGGCCTCATGCATTCGCTTTCGAAGTCCCTCCAAGATGACTTTATTAGTGGCCTCAGCCTGTCCGTTCGACTATGGGTGTTCTACGGATGAAAAGTGATGCCGGATGTGGAGGCCGGACATCATTTCTCCGAACCGCTTATCGGTGAATTGGGTACCGTTGTCCGTGACGATTTCTGTCGGCATTCCGAATCTAGATATGATGTTTCTTTTGAAAAACTTTTGGACTCGGGCCGAGGTGATGGTGGCCAACAGTTCGGCTTCGATTCATTTCGTGAAATAGTCAACGGCTACTATCAAACATTTAAGTTGTCCTTCCATTGCCTTGAACGGTCCCAAAAGATCCATCCCCCACTTGTAAAAGGGCTAAGGGGATGTGATGGTAGTCAGCTCAGATGGGGAGGACCATATGATTCTGGCGTGCTTTTGGCACCTTTCACATCTTTTTACATGGTCCTGGGCGTCTGTCTTCATTGTCGGCCAATAGTATCCCGCCCGTAGAGCTTTCATTGCTAATGCCTTTGCTCCATATGTTGGCCATTGATGCCTTCATGAATCTCAGTCACCACGTACCCTGTCTGATTAGGACACAGACAAAGAAACACAGGGACGTGTGGGCCTTTGCGATACAACTCGCCTTCTTGAACGGTATACATGGCCGCATTTCAGATTAGTCTCCTAGCTTCCATGGTGTCATCTGGCATTACTCCTTGCTCCAAATATTTGATTATAGGCTGTCTCCAATCCGCATCTGCCGAGATCGTCAAGACACAAGTTGGATGGAACAATTCTTGTTGGATGACCATCCTATGATTGCCTGTGCCCTTGGTGCTTGCTAACTTGGATAATATATCGGCCCTCATGTTTTCTTCCTTGGGAATATGGGAGATGACGACTTCATTGAACTCGGCAATCACCTCCTTGACTTTGGCTAGATATTTAATCAACAAAGGTCCTTTGGCCTGGTATTTTCCCTCGATCTGGGCTGCGACGAGTTGAGAATCTGTGAATACATTTAGCTTCTGAGCTCCTTGCTCCGTGGCGGACATCAGTCCGGCTATTAAAGCTTCATACTCGGCTTGGTTGTTGGAGGTTGGGAAATTGAGTTGTAGGGATTGTTCGGTGGATACCCCCTGGGGGCTTTCTATAATGATCCCGGCTCCGCTTCCCTTTGCGTTAGATGATCCGTCCACATATAGCGTCCAGGCCTCTTTGATTTCCGAGGTTGGAGTGAGTTCGACTATGAAATCGGTCAGAGCCTGGGATTTGATCGCATGCCGAGCTTCGTATTTAAATCAAACTCAGAAAGTTGAATCGCCCAACTCATTATTCGGCTTGCCAAATCCGGCATATGTAAGACTTGTCGGATTAATTGGTCGGTGCGTACCACGATGGTATGACTCTGGAAATATGGCCGGAGTCATTTAGCGGCCACCAATAGTGCAAATGCCACCTTCTCTAGCTTTTGGTATCTCAACTCAGAATTCTTGAGGACCCGGCTTATGAAGTATACTGGAAACTGGGACTTGTCGTTTTCTCTAACTAACGCGGCGCTTACCACCTCCTCTCCCACCGATAGGTACAGAACTAATGTTTCGCCGGGTTCTGGCTTGGATAATACTGGTGGCGAGGCGAGACTCCTCTTAATCTCCTGGAAAGCAGCCTCACACTCCGAGCTCCAGCCGATGGTAGCATCCTTTTTTAGCAGCTTAAAAAAGGGAAATGCCTTGTCTGCTGACTTTGGGAGAAAACGAATTAATGCAGCCAATCTACCGATTAACTGTTGTACCTCTCTCTTATTTGTAGGGAATTGCATGTTCAATACTGCCTGGCATTTATCCGGGTTGACTTCTATCCCCCTGTGGGTTAACATGAACCCTAGGAATTTACCCGCGGTCACCCCGAATGCGCACTTAAGGGGATTTAGTCGGATATTATGATCTCTTAATCCACGGAAAGTTTCCTCTAGGTCTCTGACGTGATTCCCGTTCGAATTTGTTTTGACAATTATATCGTTAATATACACTTCTATGTTTCGGCTGAGCTGTTGTGCGAAAACCTTGTTCATCATACGCTGATAGGTGGCACCGGCATTCTTTAAGCCGAAGGGCATCACGTCATAACAGTAATTGGCCTCGCCCCCTCTGAATGTCGTTTTCTCTCGATCTTCCGGGCTCATGGGAATCTGGTTATATCCAGAAGAACTGTCAACCAGCTGATCTATGCTGGGCATTGGGTAGGAATCTTTGGGACATACTTTGTTGACGTCAGTATAATCAACGCAGACCCTCCATTTGCCATTAGATTTCTTGACCATTACGACGTTGGACAACCACGTGGTGTACTGGATTTCTCGTATGAAGCCGGCTTCCAACAAATCTTTGATATGTTTTTCCAACGCTTGCTTTCATTCTGGTCTAAGATTTCGCTTCGTTTGGGCCACTGGTTTTGAGCCGAGATACATCGATAATTTATGGCAGCAAAAAGTTGGCCTTATCCCCGGGATTTCTGAAGCCGTCCACGCAAAAATGTACCGATTACTCCTAAGGCACTCTATCAGCTCGGTTCTGGCAACCTGGTCAGTTATTTTCCCGATCTTAGTGATTTGAGAAACTTGAGGCCCGACTTGAATTTCTACGAGCTCGTTCGCTGGTTCTGGCCTCCATTCTTCCACGTCTTCTCTGCGTCGAGCTCCACCAAATTTACAGGCTTTCCTTGCTGTTTCCCGACGGTTGTTTGTTCCTCTCGATCTTCTTTCCGGGGTGACGTTGAGCCAACCTCGTGTCCTCTCACCATATTGTAATAACATTGGCGAGATTCCTTCTGATCTCCACAAACGGTTACCACCCTGCCGTTGCTGCCTATCATCTTCAGCTTTTGGTGTTTGGTGGACATTAACATGTCCCATTTGTGGATAGTCGGCCTTCCGAGAATGACGTTGTACGACAAAGGGAACTCGGGGACGACAAATTTCACTCTTTCTGACTTGAACGCGTCCTTCGTTCCCAATGTAAGTCGTAGCTTAATGGAGCCTTTGAGCGTTGTATTTTCACCATTGAAACCTGTTAACATCGTTTTACACGGTTTCAAGTCCATTTCGTCCAGATTCATCCTTTTGAAGGCGACCCAAGATATAATGTCTGCTGAACTGCCATTGTCCACGAATATCCTTCTGACTCGGCAGTTGGCTATGGTCCCGATAATCACTAGGCCGTCTTCGTGGCCAGGGATCACATCTCTCATATCTTCTTCAATGAAAAAGAGCATGGGGAGCTCAGGTTTATTACTATGTTCCTTGAATTTAGGTTGCTCCCTTATAGCCAAGACTTCTTTGAGGTATTTTCGACAATGGTTAGCTGTGTCACCTCCTCCCTCCATTGCTCTAGAAATGACGTTGCATTCGAATTTCGGCTCCGGGAACTCTTCGTCGTCATGTTTGTTTCTCTTCTCGTCCCGATCTTTCTGGTCGTCAATCTGATTGCCTTTCCGCTTGCCTCGTTGTCCTTGTGTTTTGATGACGTACCACCGTAGTTTTCCTTCTAGGATGAACTTTTCAATAGCATCTCTCAGATCCCAGCACTGGTCGATCGTATGACCCGGTCCGTTGTGAAATTCGCAAAAGCGAGAGTAATCGAGGCCGATCTTTTTAAATATGGGCCAAGGTCGATCTACCTTCTTCATTTCTGTGAGCGCTACCTCTCTCCATACCTGTGCCCGAGAAGTATTTAATGGGGTATATTTGTTGTATTTGGTATCATATCGTCCCGGTCTGGGAACGACATCGTTGTTTCTGCCAGGATGAGCATTTCCAGGGTGTTGGCGGTGTCGCGGGGGAGAATGTTTCCTTTTGGGCATCGTATTAGCGATCTCCATCTGCTCCAGCTCCAAGTATTTCTTTGATCGAACCCTAAATTCCAGCAGAGTCTTTACAAATGGATTTAGCCAGTTGTGAGGATCTGCTGAGTCCGGCTGACAGCAAATGCACGTGCACCTTTTCTTCCAAGCCCTGTACTTGTAGGGCGGCCTCCTTGAACTGATCCAAATAGCTTTGCAATGTCTCCCCAGGCTGCTGACGAATCTTCCCCAAAGCGAACTCGGACTTAGGCTGTTTCTTACTTGTTGCGAAATTTAGTAAGAATTTCTGGCCAAAATCCTCAAAGTTACGGATCGACCGAGGTGGGAGTGTGTGGAACTGTGTCTGCGCTGCACCGGTCAGTGTAGTAACGAAAATCCGAGAGATGATTGGCTCATCAATCCCTTGGACGCACATTTGCATATCGAACTCGTCAATACGCACTTGTGGGTCCTGACTTTCGTCGTATTTTGACAGGAAAGATCCGTCGAAATCTTCTATAAACTGGGCATTTACGATCTCGTCCACAAACGGGCTGTTATTGTGCTGACCATGTCGGTACTTCCTTATGTACACCTCAGCCCCTGTTCTAAGTTGGTAGTCTGGATTCTGAAATGATTTTGCCGGGCTTACTCCTACTTCAGTGGTCTGATGTGGGATCTCGGCTCGTACGTCGTGATGCTCTGGATTGACCTCTCTTGTCTGCCGATGAGAAGGTGTGCCGAGCTCAAAATGAATATTCTGATCCGACGTGTTTATGTCTGCTTCACATGCCTGCTGCTGATGGGTATTCAGACATCTCACCCCAACTGATCTGGGGAGAGACGGCTGTCCCTAGCCCGAGTTCTCGATATTTCCAATGTGCCGCTCCATGTGCTGCAATCGGTGTTCTCCATCGTGTTTCCATCTTGCACAACGTTCATCTAACTATGCGATCATACTGTTCATATCCTCCTGGCGTTGAAGGGCATGTCGCCTTTCAAGCCGTTTGATTCGAGATAAAATAGATTCCAACGCGCTGTTAATAAAACGCTGAATTGATTGTTGCCCCATCTCAACCGGCGCGGATAGTAGATTACCCGGCATGTTCGCCCTTGGTGGGGCTGGCGATGAAGCAATGTCTGAAACTGCATCTTCCACTCGGACTGTATGTGGTGCTCTGGTAGCGGGTGGTTCTTCGTTTTGGTGACTTCTCGTGTTTACCATGGTGGGAATCGAAATTTAACGTTGCCACAGACGGCGCCAATGTTCTTTTCAATGGGAACATATATTCAACAATAGTTGAGTAATTAATATGAGATCAAACTCTCTCTCTCTCTGAGAATGCTTATAGTGAAACAAACACCTCAGGAAAGAATATCACAATGGACACGAAACCACAATTGGACGTGGGGTGTGTGCACTGTGTATAAGAAAAAGAGAGAGTCAGAATGTGTGTGTACCTTACTCCATAGGAGACGTTCATATTTATAACGACTCACCTTGAGATTAGTTGAGAAGTTACTAACAAAATGCACCGAGATTCCCGACAGATTTATTGATAATTGCTTAAGAACGCTTACCACCACCTGTCCACTATTAGAAGCATTCAACTGAATGATTTAACTTAGTCATGTTGGGCCTATTAAGATGGTCCATTCTAAATATCCATAACAAGTTTAATATCAAATAATGGCTTAATAAATTAATAAAACGTGTAAGGTTATGAAAATATTATGGAAATATGGGTTTTTTTTCACTTTTTTTTCTTTCAGAATTTATCTAATTGGAATTCCTTTCATATTTTTTGAACTCCTTTCAACTATTTGCATTTCGGAGTCTCATTTAATCTAAACTCATTCATGAATCGTGTCAATTAATCTGACTTTGTTATTTTTAAAATAAATAGTTTAATCCCGCGGTTGTTTTTCATTTCCAATTTTACGAATAACTAGAAAAAAATTATACAAAAAATAAAAAAATGTAATATCATCTATAATTGCTTGCCATAAAAATAACAGTGAAAGAGAATAATTTGCTACAAATAGCACTTTCTAATGGTTACACTTTGTGATAATTACAACTTTTTGTTTTATATTTAATAAAAATAATTTTACGTAATTTTTTTATAAAAAAACTATATTTATTTATTTAAAATGATAGAACAATTAATTTGGCTTTTTTATATTTTTAAATCACATAGTTTTTGTATTTTTTTTAAAGGCAAAGCTTAGATGCTATACCATATGTCTGTAATATTATTTTTCCAATAATATTAAGCTTTCACTTTTATAACCTGCGTCAATTTTTAATGGCAAATTATCGAAATAAATTTTAAATTTTGATTATAAAATAACATTAGAAACACCTAACAAATGTAAATTAGAAATTATGCCTAACTTTTACAGTATATTTTATTTAATTGACTTTTTTTTAACAATTTTGAACTAAAGAAGAGAGCGTGGGTTGATTTAATGGCAAGGGTATTTTGGGAATATAAGTAAGACGGATTGGTGGATGGTAGTAGTATTTAATCAAAGCTCAAACCCTAAACAGAACCTCAACACTACTTGATCTTATCTGAGCAAAGGAAGCCACGGCGCGGTTGTTGCCTTTGCGATCCTTTCACTCGCAGCGGCGACGGTGAGGGCGGAGCCTCCTTTATTGGCGGCTCTGCCCCCAGACTCGCGGCGACTGAAAGACGGAATTCGCCTGTTGGAACCCTGCAATGAAGACTGCCCGCGGTCAGAGCCCCTTTCTCTGTTTCACATTGCTTGGGGGCAGTGATGGCCACGCGGGCTCTCCAAATTTATCATTTCCTATTTTTATTTTAATTTCTCGTTTGAATTGTCGTTGCCGTGTGTTTTGTGCGTTTCTTTTGTTTGTTAAAGCTTTTTGTGTGTGTGTGTGTGGATATAAATATAATTATCCTATATTTTTATTTATTAAGTTGGATTCAACTTTTTTTTTATAAAATATATATTGTTCACATCTCTAATTGTTGGAGGCGAATTACGAGTGTATTTATTTATTTCATAAAGCTTGAAGAGATTTTTTTTGCGATGCGTATCATGTTAATGTATTTTGATATGTATCTGTAATATTATTAGCAAGACTGACTGCAATTTAATTTAGTTACACCCTATTTATGCGTATTCATTATTCTTAAAAGGGTGCTTTACAGTTGGTGCGTATGCTCTTATATTTCATGATTGTATGGTTTATTATCTTTTACATTTTTGTTTATTGACGGTCAAACGATCATTTGGGGCAATTTTTTTATCAAATTTACTATTTGGAGTAAAATTTAAAGTAATATTTCAAAAGGAGAAAATCGTAATATATGTTACTAAACACTTTAATTTTTTATTTTTTTAAACATGGTTTTAAAATTGCAAGAATTTTTTCATATTACTTTAAAGTCATAAATGATTTTTTTTATTGAAATTGTAAATTAGTTTACGATTTTAACTTTGATTTTTTTTTTTCATGTAATGTATTTTTTGAAAAAAATTATAAATAATTTTATTTTAATTATTTAATAAATTAATGTGTTTTTCTTTTTTTAGTTTTATTTAATATTTTATATTATTTTATTTAATATATTAAATAAAACAATATAAAAGAATATAAAAATATTAAATAAATTTTAAAAAAGAAAAAACATACATTAATTTATTACATAATTAAAATAAAAAATTATTTAAGATTTAAAAAAATTACATTAGATGAAAAAAATTGAAGTTATAAAATAAGTTATGCCTTTTTGATAAAAAAAAAATCTTTTATAATTTAATAGTTGTATGAATTTTTTTAAAAATTTTAAAGTTATATTAAAAAAATAAAAAAAAATTGAAACTGTAAATTTCTTTACTATTTCAATATAAAAAAAAAATAAAAATCATAACATATATATTATGACTAATTCGTGTAATACATATTATGATTTATCGTTTTAGATTATTAATTTAAATTTTATTTCAAATGATAAATTTGAAAAAAAAAAAAAAACTATGATCGTTTGGCCGTTTATTGACAGGTGCTTGTAACTCTCAATATTCTTAAGCACTATTGATTAAAATTTGTCAAATTGAATGTTGTCTAAAAGAGAGTAAGATGTATCGGCTATTTTTAAAATTATTTAAAGTAAGGTGTTAAAATGTTTCGTTATTATTCTTTCTTTCTATCAATCAATTTAGAATTGTCATTGTCAATACAGTGCAGTGTATGCATTTTTTCTGCATAAAGATGAATGTCTTGTTTTAATTTAACCTTTTTAAGGGTCTTTTTGTATAAAACATTTTTTGTTATTTAATTGCCTATTTTGTGTAATTTAAGACTATTTTTCAAGTCTTCCATTTTTGTATAAAATATTTATTGGCTTAAATGTACCAACTAACCTGGTAAGGCTTACAAAATAATAGGTTTAACAATAATTTTTTAAATTAAAGTAGCTCTTTAAATATGCAGAAATTTAATATTTCTATAATTTCAATATTGCATGACACAACACTTGTAAAAGTGTTTATAACGTAGGTCAAAACTAAAGATTACATAACAAATAATGTTTGCGAAATATAATTTAAAATAGCATAGTGATTCAATTCTAAAATATTTAATAGTCTAAAATAGGATTAAGCTCTCTATAGTTGTAAGTTTACCGAGATTCAAAATAATATTATTGGGCCCTTAAACATGCAAAAGGCTTAGCAAAGAGATAATATCAATGAGATAATATGAAACAACTAATTGATTTTGAATTAAAACAATTTAGATAACTTTTTACTGTTATATATATAATTAAAATTTTGTATTGACTTATACTTTTATTTTTTTATAATAAAAATTAATTTCATTCAAAACTAATTTTGTTAATATTCATCCAAATAGATAGATACATAGATGATGCACCTAAAAAAATGAGGGTGAGATGCGAAAGCTTTATAACTAGAGATCAATATATGGGCTTAGGTCTATGATCAATTGTTTAACCTATAAATCAAATGAGTTAAGTGAGTTTATATGGGCTAAAACTTCTTGTACTTACATAATTTACTCCTTGCACTCCATTATATTCTGAAAATTGAACTTCATTATATTTTGAAAAGTTCAATCCAGAATGTAATTTTATACTTTGGGTTGAGCTTTCCAGATGTGATAAAAGTGCAAAAAGTAATTTATGAAGGTGCAAGAAGCAATTAATCATTATTTATTTGATACAATCCATATAACCTGCAAGTTAAATTTGAGTTAATTGATTAGTTTATAGACTAATTATTTTTTAAAACACCATTTTAAGAAATAAAGTGACTATTTACTCGAAATAGAAATCAATTAAGTTACAAATTACCATTTCAAAACAAGTATCTTTTTAACACCTTACAAGTTTAAAGAAGTTAAAGTAAGAATAAAATGTCAAATGACGAAGAACAAAGTCATTAACTAATTAACGTGTAAGTTTTTATTTTTTATATTTTTTATGTGTATATCTTAGGTTTGCGTCTTTAGAACTTACAATTTACTTAGCCAAATGATCCGATCGAGAATCTTCATATATGGACATGATTTAACACTAAACTGACTTGATATGATATGCATTAGATGGTGAGATGATTCTTAATTTCTTTGCATAAGACGAATTAAGATAGGTTATGTGAAAGACCATTTCAGTTTATTGTGCCAACTATTACAATAACTAGAAGATGTTTAGATAAATGATCTTGTCAATTGAGTAGAATTGAGTATTTCTTCCATTGAGATTTCACATAAAAATCAGTATTTCTAAATTTACTATCAATTATATTATATATGTTACAACTAGGAATTAATATATATGAGCTGTTATTGATTAGGAATGTGATCTTGTTTTCATATTTCTTTATTCGATAGATTATTTTATCTACCCAAACCACTTGTCTTCTAATTAGTAAAACATAATTAGGTAATATATTGTTA
>PYAF01004402.1:1143441-1158648 GCA_007407185.1 Glycine tomentella | reverse complement strand
AGCTGTTATTGATTAGGAATGTGATCTTGTTTTCATATTTCTTTATTCGATAGATTATTTTATCTACCCAAACCACTTGTCTTCTAATTAGTAAAACATAATTAGGTAATATATTGTTAATACATCATGGATAAAGTGATTAATGAAGAGTATAGTAGTTATATGTTGTTATAATTTTTAAAATAATTATTATAAAAATTAACAAATTTATCATATATATTAAGTTCTGATTGAATGATCATATAAAAATATTTTATAATGCCAATACATAATTTATTTTATCAATAATGTTAGTTAGGGACAATCCTTAAAATTCATTGGATAGAAATGCTAAAAACACATACTTACATGCATATTATCTTAGATTCATTTAGTTTATACATTATTTATCTCATTTTATATCTTTCATTTTCATTTGATAATTTTGTCTAAATTTGTGTTTGTATTAAAAGTGATATGTAACTATTAGTACACACATAAAATATTACTCCTTGTGTCCCGTCATAAGCATCATGTGAAAAGGAGAAATTTATTTCAACATAATTATCATTTTAGTTTTTTAATATAATATTTTTTTCTTTTTTCCCACTCATATCCCTTATAATATTAATGATATGAGAAGAAAAAAATAAAAATGAATTAATAATGATAAGGTTAAATTTAAAAAATTATTATTCTTTTTTATTTATATAATTTTTTTGGTATACATAATAATAACTTATGCTGACAATTATAATAAAACGAATTAGAGAGTAAATTATTGAGTCAAACGAGCGTGATCAGTCTTATTTTAGAAATTAACTGTTTAATTTATAGAATAATTAGCCAAGAAGCTTATCAACAGACTAGACAAGAATTTGACGGTGAGATGAAATAATTATTTCAAGACTATAAGTTAGGAAAACAGTAATGTAGATTTAGCATATTAGAACTCAGTGGAGGACTAATAACATTTAGCTTGTGATAAAATAAATAAAAAGATTGACCAAACCAAAAGATAGGTAATTAATTAATTAGTTTCTTTCATCTTAAAGATGAGGATGAATGATATAGTATGATCTAAAAGGCTGCATTCAATTCAAAGCCCGGAAATTGGAATCAAGGCATTTTTGAGTTGACCAGGTTAAGAAATGTGTTTCCAAGACCCATTTTCTTAAAATTACTGGAGAAATACTAGAAATGTACTGTCCAAACATCCTTTTCAATATATTTTCTCTTAGTATTTGAAATTTATTAAAAATCATAAAAAATTATTGGCTCTATTTTTTATTAATGATTTTTTTTTATAATTTTATAATTTTTAATAAATGTTAACTAATAAAAAATATGTTAAAAAGAGTGTTTTATTTGAGAAATTATTAGATAGTTCTTGATCAACATGTATCAATGATCTCGATTAATCTTGATATAACACATTCAATCTTTTCAATTTAGGATAAAAAATTAATAACATTTAATTATGTGTCATATAAAAATTAATTGAAAATATGATAATCTTGGATTGTCTAATAATTTCTGGTGTTAATTAGATATTATGTTGCTAGCATTCCTCAAATAAAAAGATAATTAATTGGTTAAGCAATGAATTTTGTCCATAACTAATGGAGCCATTAGCAACGTTATAGTTATTAGTCTTTATCTTACATAATTATAAAAGTGGGTTGACGGATTTAAACATAACAAGCAAATTTAAAGGGTTTAACCGTTAGTTTTTGACTTTCAATATAGAAATTATAGAATTAAGATCCAACTATTATTGAATGTTAATCTAATTATGCCTATTTTTTTTTAGCCCACTATATATGTTCATTATTTATTGCTTTTATGTCTTATCATTCAATGCACTTACAGTTTAGTTGATCTTCAAAGTTCAAACTGAGTGCTGTAGGAATCCAAAGCTAAAAGATGATGTTCCTTCCTTATCAACTGTTACCATTTAGTTCATTAGTAGGGTAAATAGCTAATTGGACTAAAAAAATTAAAATCGCAACAGTAACATTTTCCTTTATGAATCTCTCTTCTTATGACCAAAATATATGTAAGGCTTGAGGGAGTGAATTTCGCAGATCCCATTAATAATCAGTATAGTACTCGCTACAAGTTTCTTTTCCTGCCCCCCGGGTCCATTGCCAATCATTGACACCCCTGATTTTTCTTAGCATATAGTATGGTGGATTTATTAGTGCCATGTCAACTCTTACATAAGTTTGATCTGCCCATGGTCATTCACCTATAAAGAATGAAAAAACAATTAATTATCACATATGCTCAACGTTAGTATCGATACAAATTTAGACCAAAATGCAAAATGGTCCAGCTATAATCCCCCAAAAATATTGTTAAACCAAAAAAGAAGGACCTTTCAGTTACTTGCTTAGCCGACAAACCATGAGGCTACCTCAATATAACAGTTGAACATAATCAACAAAAGAATAATTAATTTTATGATTTGATCCAGACCAATCACCTTTCTGGACAGGGAAGCTGAAAAAATTACGGCTCAAGGTAATGACAGATTCGTGGAATGATCTATTGTCTAAAATCTTCTCAAAAACACTCCACATGAAGATGTTGTAAGGTATGTTGGGAACAAAGGTTAATGTATGCTTAAAATACATATTGACCTAACCAAGAGAGCGTTTATATTTTGAGCCAAACCACCTTTTTTTTTAAAGACCAATCATTGGCAATTTGGCATCATTAAAGAATAATTGGTGGGAGGCATATTACCTGCAAAAGGAGCACAATATAAAATATTGCTCTTACCTCTTTCATGATATAGTATAAGTCATGGTCCATTACCTAAAAGTCTCCTTCACCGCTCTCTTTCTGTCTGTCCTTTCTTTATATCCGTAGATATATATGACATTTATATTTATGTGTTCAATAATGTTGGTCCCAAACTTTATACGATATAGACTTAGAAATTGTGGAAATAAATCTCCTTTTGCCTTGCTATGTACACGTTATTTTACATCAGCAGTCTATGTCGTAACACCTCTATCTAGGGTAGTTAGAATTTTGAAAGATTAGCAGTTAAGCTTACTATACAAGGCGTGAGAGTTAGGAAGGATAGTCAAATACAAATTACGTTGGAGTGATGGGTTTATTGTACTAATTAACAAATTAAAATGAAACCAAGTTGCTAGTAATTCGAGATTATCCTTTGCACCATGTTGCTCTGCAAACAGATTTCTATAACTATAAGTAGAAAGGAATCTTAACGTGGCATGGTTTAGGTGATGACAGGGAATGGATGTTGACCCATCAACAAAGGGGATAACACCAAACAAATCAATCAAAGAGCTTGGATTAAATACAGAAAGTGGTTAAGCTTGCGGACTATTATTCTAATGTCTTGCTTGAATTGGTATGAACATAGTTTTTTTTGTCTCTTTTATTTGTATGTGTAAAATAACTCACTCCAACAGTAGAAGAAACGAGAGTGAAATTCACCTTTAGCTTTCAATTTTGAACCCCTTTTATCAGCCAAATTTTAATAGGAAAGAAAACTTGATCCCATGCATTGATTCAATGAATATATTGTGTTCCAATTGGTCTCATACAGGAGTTCAATGAATTTCTTGTGGTCTCACATCTGAGATGAAACTACATGAGTCTGTAGTTGTTTTAAGTACATTCAGCACAGAATTGAACCAATAAGAAAACACAGGCGGTTAGAGGAGAGAGAGAGTGGAGTAGGAGTCAGTGATTCTAGTGGGTTCCTGCAGCAGACCCCACCTGTCCAAATTTATTAGTTTTTTTTTGTTTTATTCAAATTTTTCTTTTAAATTTTATTTGAGCCACCTTTGAATAAGAAGCCCCACAAGTCCAAACTCCAAAGAGAGCATGAGACAAGTTTTGCTAGGCCAACATCTTGGGTGCCACAGAATGAGTTTCTCAATCTGAAATATTTTTTCAATTAGGGACAGCCATAAAACAAGCCAAACAGACTAATCAATCAGGTTTCTTCATTGAGAAGGAGAAAAGAAAGAGATAGAGACACCCCATGAAAGATAAAATAAAAAGTTGCAAAGAGGATCATATCTGAGAAAAAGACTGGACCCTCTCTTATGCCAACTTACTACATAGATTAGATATTACTTTGACAAGAAAGCCTTGATCTTTCTCCCCTCTATGACCTTCTCAATATAGACTAGTATTTATCCCTAACATACACAGAGGTAAGGTGAACACTAAACACAACACATGACACCATACATATATATACCACTTTTCAAATTCATGCTAGAGCAACACCATTTTTTGTTCATGTAAATTCAATTTGAATTATAATACATGGTTTCAGCTTCAGGGAAGATGATAATGGTCTAAAAATAAAAGCTTTGCATGGCGAGCCACAGAATAGGAGAACTTGGTTTGTCTGAGTCAGGACCTTCAAGTGACCACATCCCTTATGGAGTGCTTCACGGAATTAACACTCCTGCCTCAAGCTTAATGTAATTATTCTTCAATAATAGTATCATCTCCTAATCCTATTAACTTTACAGGCTCTTAAGAAGGAACTAATATGCTTGGTTTGTGTTTATTTTAATTTAAACTGTTTTTTGTTTTGTTTCTTAGCAATCAAGGATCTGCTTTTGATTTCGGGGAGCTGGAGGAAGCAATTGTTCTGCATGGAGTTAAGGGTAGAAATGATGAGGGCAAAGCATGTATGTTTCCGTTTCCATCACTTATGCTTCTTCTTTTTTTCTGACGTTAGATAAGCATAACCAACTCTTTCCAAAAGCAGAGAGAAAAAGGGGTGAAGGATAAGAGGTTTGAATATGCCTAAAGAATGCGCAGTGGGGGGGTTACCATTTCCGATACGATGATGATTCTGAGACAATAGACTTGGATGGCGTGGGGTTACAATCTTAGAAACTGACCTCCTTTGCATGATTTTACTGACTCCATAACAGCTGAAAAGTTGAATTTGGGATTAGGTTCCTCTGCCTTTTTATTTGTTGCTGCTTTTTATTTGATGCTGCTGTTATAATGGAAAGTCCTCATGGTCTTTTATTTTGGTAATCTTCAACTCCTTCAATTTGGTGATCCTCTCAGAGATTTTGCTTTTGTGATTCTTGCAGCTTTATTCACAGCCAGACCTGCAGCTACACTGGAAATGTTCCCTTCATGGCCAATGAGATTCCAGCAAACCCCAAGAGTACTAGTCTCCTACTTGTCCATCTTTGACCATTTATTTAAACATGCTCTTAATTGCTTATGCTTACAAGTTCAAGAAATCTCAATATTTTATTTTTTTCCTTTCCTTGTGAAAATGATATTGCCAAATCCTCAGCCTTGCAACTTTGATAATATATATATGTGTGGTGATTTTTATTTTTTCTAGTTGAATTTTCTGAATCAATTTGTTTTCTTCTTTTGGTGGCTTTCCATATACAGGGTGGTTCAAAGTCAGGAGGAGAAAGCACTGATTCAGGTCTTTCTAGCAAAACTGAGCCCCCCTTTGAGGCTGAATCTCCCATAAGTAAAAAGGCATCTTCTTCAGATCATCATCAGGCTTTTGATCAGCAGCATCTGCAGCATAGACAGCAACTTCAACAGGAGATGGCAAGTGATGCCCCAAGAACAGCCTCTTCACAGAATCAATCAGCAGCCAAATCACCTCAAGAAAAGGTCTCTCTCTCTTTCAGGGTCTTTTTCTTTTAAGTTTTATTTATGTCTCACACAAGTAGTTTTTTCAAACACGAGTTTTTATTCAAAGATTAAATGTGAACACTTCTGTCACTGTTAGTCTAAACATTAATTCACCATATTGTGCAAGATTAGTCTCTTCTACTAGGAGACTAAACTCCAGTTGGTTCCTCAACAGAGTCTAGGCCTCAGGAAAGGTTATTAAAACACTGTTTTATCACGGTTAATCTCTCAGTTCTCTCTTTCCATATCCCCAAAACTCGGGGAAAGTTGGCCTTTTAAATGCTATTTTTACTGTTTTGATCTGTCCGTCCTCTTCCTCTCTCTCTCTCTCTCTCTGTATCTTCACAAAGAAGGCACAGATCCCAACAGCTTTCAGAAAATCAAAAGAACACAGAGTTTTCCTGATTCCTGAACGATTTTCTGATGAATGTCTGACAAGAAATATGATAGAGAGATATAGAGAGAGGGGATGCGGACAAAGTACGAACATAAAACAAATTGAGAATCTTTTCAGTACTTATCAGCGCTTCTCATTAAAGTGACCCCCTCACTTGGCTCAATATAGAGAAAACTTGCTTGTGTTCTCTCTAGAGTCAAATTTGGAGCTCAAAATCTAAACCAAAGCAATAGCTTACACCAAAACAATGGCAGATAATGATGCTTTTTTCTACCCTTATCATATTGATGGTTGCATGCCTCTAGAGAAATGGTCCAAGGGGCCTCAGGATTCAGAAATGTTTCCCAGAGTGAGCACTCTAATATGTCCTCTTTTGTTTTGAATTCAAAACTTAGCACTTCTTTTGAGCTACCTTTGTTTTTACTAAGCTAGGATGAATGAAGTTCAGTAATGTTGAACAGTTTTCTTTTTTTCCCTCCCTCATTTATTTGGCTACTAATATGGTCACATTTTTCTGGTTTGTTAATTGTAGTCCGAAGTTCAACACTGTGTTGAGCAAATGAACATTTGTGTTCATCTTTCTATTTTCATTTCTTTCCCTCCTGAAATCATCAATGTCTTTCAAATAATGTTTTTGGGGTCATTTTTCTTGCAGAGAAAGGGAGCTGGTTCTACATCAGAGAAACCACTTGATGCAAAGGTTATTGAATAATTTTCCAAACTCTTTTTTTATTAAATATTTTACGTAGGATCTAAGGTAAGACTTTTTTATTGGCCTCAGACATTGAGACGTTTGGCTCAAAACAGAGAGGCTGCAAGGAAAAGCCGTCTGAGGAAAAAGGTGAGTCCTACATATATTGTTGTACAAATTCAACTACTTGTTGAGAAATAATACTTACATTGTTGCAGAATGTGGAAACTCAAAAGGAGCTTTAAATTTCACTGCATTTTGTTTCTGTGTATGGAATAGGCTTATGTGCAGCAACTAGAGTCAAGTAGATTAAAGCTTGCTCAGATAGAACAAGAACTTCAAAGAGCACGCTCTCAGGTTCTCATGTCATTTGTTATATTATAATTTATATTTTGATATTTTACTTTTAGTGATCAATATTATTTGAGCTGTTAATTTATAGGGCTTGTTCGTGGATTGTGGTGGTGTTGGAAGTACGGTAAGCTCTGGTGAGTTTCTCTGTTTTCTTAATTTTTTGTTGAGTTTTTAAATGCAGTGCCATTTTCTAATTCCTCAAACTCAAGAAAGATAAAATAGGATAATGCGATAATTTTTAGGAAGTATGCATCTTTTTTAATACCAAATGAAATTCAAAGTTCAATTTTGATAGCCCGTTTCAAAATTTAATGAAGCCTCTGCATTTGACCAAAATCTGTGGCTAAATAATTCGTGTTTGAATAATAAAAAACAATAGGCCAATGTCATAATTAGATAACGCTAACATATTTAATTTATGCCTAGTTGTACGACCTTTTCTTAACATATTATATAAAATTATAAAAACGCTACTTTATATGCTTCGGCTTTTCAGAGAAGAGAATTATTCCATTCTGATACTGCTCTTTTCGACTCCTGGTAAAATAATACGATCTTTAGGGTAAAAAGTTAACAACAAATAAAATAATAATAATAATAATAATAATAATAATAATAATAATAATAATAATAATAATCAATTATCATAAGTAGAAACACACTTTCTAACGAAAAGGAGATGCACTACATATTATGATTAATCCATTATGCAAATGGTGCCGGGTCTGTTTCATTCGTGGTCACATTGCACAGGTCACCAAGTCAACTAACATTTTTAATTAGTAGTTAATAACATTGTAGCATTATTAATATGTAACGCATGTATAAAATACTACGTATAAAAACAATACTAGAAAGCAAACAGATTTGAACCGGCACCACTTTTATATTGTAGTTTAATGTGATCATATATAATTATTTAATCAATAATGGCAATAATTGATTGAGTAATGGTAAGTATAATAAGAAAGATTTTGTTATGTTATGTAGCAGGAGCCGCAATGTTTGACATGGAATATGCAAGATGGTTAGAAGAAGATCACAGGCTAATGGGGGAGCTGAGGAACGGGTTGCAAGCACCGTTATCAGACAGTGATATGAGACTGATGGTGGATGGATATCTTTCTCACTATGATGAGATTTTCAGGCTCAAGGGTGTGGCTGCTAAATCTGACGTCTTCCACCTTATCAATGGCATGTGGACTTCCCAAGCTGAACGTTGCTTCCTCTGGATTGGTGGTTTTAGACCCTCTGATCTCATCACGGTGTGTACACTATACACCAATTACATATATACATTAAGAGAAAACAATTTTACATTGTCCACATTAAACTCATAAGTTAAAGTGTATGTATATGTATTTAGTACATATACAGAATAATCAATAAAATAACAGTGAGAAAATTATATTAATAGTAGTATTGACAATACCTTAAAACAAAAAGTAGTAGTGACAAAGACTGGTGAGGTTGTGGAATCCACATATACTTAATGTAGTAAAGATGATTAATTGAATAAAAATATATATATTTAAGAAAAGACAACGAACATGCTAATGTATTTGGCAAGTCATTTTCCTTTTCCTTTTCGAAATTGGGGGTGTCATTTTTTGGACAAAGAGATAAATAACATTTTTTTTTGTAACAACATTGTTTTATTGTTATTAGAGCATCTTCAATAGAGTTTTTTAAGTAAAAAAATTATTTTGTATTGTTTCTTTTTTATTAAAGTAAATTTATATGATAATGAAAGTTTTCTAAAAATAAGATATATATCTTCTAAAAAAACTGTTTCTTAACAATAAAAATAATATTTATGTTAACATATAACAATATTATAATTAAATCATAATTAAGTGAAAATAAAAAAAATAAAAAATGTGAGTTTCTTTAAATTTTTTACCATTAAAACATACAATAATATAATACTTTATAAATCATAAAAAAATAATATACAAATTATTAAAAATAACTTAAGATATTCACTTAAAAAAAATTCTTTAAAAATGTTCTTACATCTCATGTTGTTGTGGCAGTGAATAACTGTTCCCATGTCGCAGGGAAATCTCGCAGTTTCAGGCAATAATTACTAATTATAATTAACATTAACGTTAAGGGTTTTAATTTTATTTCATTTCTTTTTGTCTGAATGCTTTTCTTTCATCTTACTCTCACTTTATTTTCTTTTCTCCTTATAGTACATCTATAATTTTCTCTCCTATTTTTTATTTTCCTTTTTGTTACTCTTCCTATATAACTAATCATTAATTGTGGTTAGGATAATACTCAAACAATTAATAAACAATTTTTTTTTTATTAAAAGTATAATAAAATTAATTCAACAACATTAAATAATACAACTATTCAAGACCGACATATAGTATTACTATAATATTATTATTTTTTGGTCAGATGCTGATTCAACAGTTGGAGCCACTAGCTGAGCAACAGATAATGGGGATGTATGGCTTGAAGCATTCCTCACAGCAAGCAGAAGAAGCACTCTCTCAGGGCCTTGAGCAGTTGCAACAGTCTCTTGTGGACACCATAGCTGGAGGCCCAGTGGTTGATGGTGTTCAACAAATGGTCGTTGCCATGAGCAAGCTTGCCAATCTTGAAGGTTTTGTTAGCCAGGTAAATTAAATTTTAAACTATACGTGTATGAGAAAAATATCAGTAACATATTCTTTAATGTGTTTTTTTTTTTATATAAATAATGTTTTAAAATGAACGTAATAAAAAATAAAGATTGTATTAAAAGGCATGTGTTATGAGTACTTTTACTTTTTGCATATTTTGACTTGATTGATCACATTTTTCTGGGTGAGTTAAATACTATTTTAAGTACAACATTTGGTGGGGAGGTTGACGTAAAGCCTCATAGTGACCTGACATCTGTGTATGTTGCAATTTCTGCTTTACTATTGATTTCGTAAGCTTTTGTCAAAATTAGATTTGAATGTGTGTGTGTGTGACTAGTCAATTTTAATTGTTTGGGTTTAAACACTAATTGGCTTATAAACTTCATAGTTGAAAACGGAATCCACGTTAATTAGACTAGGGCAATTGCTTCTTTTACCTTCTTTTGACTTTTTGGAATTTTTTTCATAGGATAGTTATGACACTTTATTATGCTTTTAACTACATAATTCATAGAAATTAACTCTAAAATCTGAAACTTAGCCAACTATTAGACCCATGATTAGATAGTAATAGTTGAAAACTAGAAATGATACTTTCTTTCTAGTCCACATATTTCTTCTGCTTAGTCATTAGCTGCATGCTTATTTTAGGCCGTACATTTGTGGTGTTTATCCTAGATAATATTTTTCTGATGATCGCTTGACATTGATTGAACTTTGAGAATAATTAACTCCGCCCCCTACTCGATTTGTTTTCTATATGTGTTGTTTTCATTAATTTTAGATGATTTTTTTGCTTAATTATATTTTATATACAGATAACTAGCTAGGTTAACTTAAATTATCTTCACTTCTTGTCACGTCTCTCTAAGTATATTGTTTCCAGGCTCATTAGTTAAATAAGTGGACATATGTATTGCTTTCGATTGCTTATAAGTTATAACGTTCTTGTTCATCAAAATATTGGATTCTAGATATTTGATGTACTTTTTCATTTTAAAATGTCTTAGTCAGAAGTTGGTTTTAGAAAGCGATGGCTAATTTTGAATCATAAACCCTCGGTAGAATTATCATCATTACTACTTTAAAAGACAATTTCTCAATTGTTTTTTAATTTTTTTGAGGAATTTATAATAAATTAATATACAGGGTTAAAGAAAAAAATAAAATGCATTACTTTATTCAATAATTAGAAACTGTCAAATTAAGTTTATTGATAAGACTACTCACCAAGTATTGTATAATTGTTAAATTTAACAATCCCAGAATTTGAATTGGATAATTAATTTTAGAATTGTGAAATATAATTTAATAATATTTCACTTTCAATTTAACGTCTTGTATACAATATCACTCGCTATATTACATTTTTAATAAAGTATTGTAACATTTTTTTAGAATACACAAGAACTTTCTCTTATTGGAGAGCCATCTTATATGGTAGCAGGTGGTGATTAATCCCTTATGTCGATACAAGATACTGGCTAAGCAAGAATTAATGCTACACTTTTTTGTTGTTGAGACACTGTGCTGTTGCAACTTGCAAGAGATGCAAAAGATAAATATTAACCTTTAAATTATATATAAATAATTAAAACTAAAACCTTAAATCTCACATGTTTATTTAAAAATCTAGATGGTTTTATATTTTAATTTCAATTACTTTTTATTAATATATGAAGACATAGAGTCACAGACACATGCATTAATTCTTAAATTATTGGTGACTTATTAACTTCCATAAACTTTTATGTGTTTATGAATTGAAGGCTGATAATTTGAGGCAGCAAACTCTTCATCAGCTATGTCGATTACTCACAGTTCGTCAAGCAGCTCGATGCTTTATTGTTATTGGAGAGTACTATGGACGTCTTCGTGCCCTTAGTTCTCTTTGGGCATCAAGACCACGAGAGTAAGTTAGAATTTATTTACTTTATAAATATTATTATTATTATTATTATTATTATTATTTAATCAGAAAATTCTTTTAAAGATAAAAGAATGAATTACTTTCTAATTTCATAGAGTCACCGGTTTTTTTCTTTACGGAGCAAAGAATTGTCATAATATACCTTTTTACGTTTTTTTTTTTTATATATATTTATACTTCATACCACTTCAAGAGGTTAAAAAATAATTAATTGCAGTATTTGATTGCTTTCGCCATATTCTTTCTTCTCATTGACATTGCTATTTTATTTTAAGTTTATTAGATGCATACAACTTCTAATATGCTCCATATATACCAATTTCCTTTTGGGATATTCAAACAGGACCTTGATCAACGACGATAACTCATGCCAAACAACTATGGAAATGCAAATAGTCCAACATTCTCAGAATTATTTCTCAAGTTTCTGAGAGATGTAATTAAAACCCATTAACCTGAAAGAAGTTTGCTCGCCATAATTACAGGGATTTCGTTGGGCTGCTTTACAAATGAATGTCAGCGTCTTCCTAAAAGAAAAATATTTATTTATTTTTTTCTTTTCAAATCTTCTATGCTCCCTTGTGTCTTTATGTTTTATTGTAAATGTAAATCTAGTTTTTATGTGCATGATGAGGAAGCTCCTACTTTAGCTGAAGAGAAATAGAAAAAAAAAAAAATGTTTATGAGAAGGTGCATGTGGCATAGATGTAGAAAAAGTATCCATACAATTGAATCTATCTTCTAGTTAACTAAATGCTTCTTTTTCTTCTAACTTTTAATATATTTATAATTTATATAGACCTCACATCTTGATTAATGACTTTATAAAAACATATAAGATCGGAACATTTTTGGAAATAGAGAAAAAGAAAGGAAGAGGTCGTTGCATTGCATTTATTTGTAGTGTATGTGGTTGTAATTGGAGTATCTATCTATATATTTAAGTAAATTTGATTTTAATTTTTAAGAATCGTCCAATCAAAATTTCAATTTCATAACAGTCATCATTGAATTTTAATTTCACGATAGTCACTGTGATATAATTATGTAAATTTCACTTCACCATTTTTGAGTTATCAGATTAAAACTTTAATTTCACAATAGTTATTGATATGATTCAATGTGATATAACAATAATGGAGGATTATCAATTTTTAAAATTTAATCTTTTATATATATATATATATATAAAAGATAATTATAATTCGAAATGTAACACCTCGAATGAATTACATTGAAATTAGGAATTATACATGTTCAAATTATAAAGTTAGGATGATTTAAATGAATTACACCACTTAAGGACTTCACATTTTTGTTTGACTTAAATAATTATGAGATAAATGATTTTTTTGGAAAGTTTTCCATAAAACTTGTGAATGAAGATAAAATACACTAAAAAAATCTATGCTAATTACTTTCGAAGAATTTTGACCAATGAAAAAAAATTAAGTGAAGTGTTAGAAAATACAATTATTGAAACAAAGTGAAACATATTTTGTGCCTTATTTCTTTGAGTATCATAATAAAGTAAATTCAACATTGGCACACCAACATTAAACATTAGCACTATTATAATTAATCCAATGAAATTGTTATAATCAACTAAGAAATACTATTTGGGATTGGCATAATCAATAACACCGATGTTACTATAGTCAAATTCCATTCAACTGCAATGGGAATGACACGTAAGTGTGAATGACTACGTCGAATGTTTAATAAAGATATTATGATAAATATCACATTATTATATTTTTGTTATTCATTGTTCATCTAACAATATATAAGATAAACTATTGTATGTAAGTCAGGTGGTTCTCCTGTGCTGTATCACATCGCGTATCGAACCAAGTCCTTAACAAGACTAACATAACTTTGGTATGAAACGAATTTAACTGAAAACTCTCTTAAGTGTGTGGTGGAGCAGATTTTGTGCATTTTTCTTCGATTTTGCTCTCGTCGTTTGCATTTTCGTCACCATGCTAAGAAAGTGTATGAACCAGCTAGGACAAAATAAGAAAGTCGTTGCCCTGGACAAATAATAATTATTCAAAGTAAATGCTACATCTCCTCTTTATAATTATTATAATAATAAACAAAAGAAGTGCTACATCTCCTCTCTCATAAATCTATCATTACCAATTATACTTTTGTTCCTATTTACGCTACCTATTTTACTTCCCTTCCATTTATTTTTTGCTTCCAAATTTATAGATGCCAAATTATAAGAAAACTCAATGAACCTGTTATAAGAAGAAAACTTATACAAGAAAGCATTTCTTCACAATATGTATGGGCAGGTTATATTGGAGAACAAGGGTGATCTTTTTGATGGGTTGCCTCAATCTATATATCCAGGGAAGAAGCCACAATATCATCACAATTACAAAGCTGGAACTATGACTGTCTTGGTGAGTTTAGCTGATATAGTTCATGTAATTTTGAATTCTCATGAGCTAAGACGTTTTTCATTAATTATCCCTCCAATGTTTCATTAATTTTTTCAGTTTAGTTTTTTTTTTTTTATCACTTGATATTAGTGTACAAAGTATCTATCAATTTTATTGATAATTAATCTCTATCAAAGAATTTAATTGATTATCTTTAGTTGAATCTCTTCTTCCAACTACATTTTTTTTTATCTATAAAACTTAAATCCAAAATCTTATAAGAAAAACCGAAAATCGGAGTTCTCGAACCAACATCGTTCTTCATACTTCTCGTGTTCTATATAGGTAAGCCGTGGTGATAGCTAAACACTCGATAAGTTTAGTCACAGTTACGGCTAAACACTAAATAGTTGATTCTTAGTTAAATGATTGACTTGAGGGAGGGAGTTTAATTATCACTCAAATGGATCTCTAGTTCACTCTAAAAAGCTTCCTAGCAGTTGTATCACCGAGGTTTCTAAGTTATGTTAGTCTTACGAATTTGCGGTAAAGAAAAAACAAAAAGCAGTAAAATAAAGTTGTGAAAAGGCAATAAATATGGCAAATTAGGGAAAATAAAATTTCATGATTTGGTCGGGGTACTCTCTTTACATTTCAAATTCCCACATTTATAAGAATTAGTTTGTGTACCTGTGCCATGCATGAGTATTGTTTTGGTCATTGTTGTGTATAAATTCAATAAAATATAAATAATTTTTATTTTTTGAATATATGTATACAAAATTAAAAAATAATTTCATTCTAATAATTTAATTGTTAGTGTAATTAATTTTAGATAAATTGTTCCTACTCGCAATTTAAGTGTAAATTTCCCTACTTAATTTAATAAAAAATGTTCATCTGAAGAGTTTGATTTAAAAATTATTTTTTTATTAAAGTTAAAAAAATTGTAATAATAATAATAAAATTTTTCTAAAATGTCAAAAAAATTTAAATACTTAATATAAAACTTCATGTTGAAGTTTCTACAATAATGTATAATTTTACTATAAACCATGCATAAAGCATGTTTTCACAATTTTCTGTGTTTCATTCCATAAGAAAATGTTCATCCACATAAAATAAAATATTCAATAAAT
>PYAF01004402.1:1115302-1143341 GCA_007407185.1 Glycine tomentella | reverse complement strand
TTTCTATTTATATTAAAAGTATTTTTTTGTCAAGATTTATATTAAAAATACAATGATAATAAATTGAAAATATGAATTTAACTCTAATAATTTAAATATTAATGTATTTTTAAGCATATTATTTCTTCTCATGAGTTAATTATAAATTCTCCTTCTTGATTTAATAAAAAGGTTCCTTCCAAAAGTTTGATTTTATGCATGATATATAATAAAATTTATATATTAATAAATGTACTCATGAAAAAAAAATACAAATACATATATAATATCAACATGTAAAAGAAGGAGAGAAAACTATTTATATATAATTTCTATATTAATAAATTTACATACAAATAGCATCGTATAAAGAAAGCTTAAAGTTGTAGAGGTAAATAAATTTCTTCAATAATTAATTGAAAAGATAACGAATAAGGAATAAAATTTATGACAACTAATTTAGATTAAAACATTTAATAAATTAATTAAATCACATGATGATAAGTAATTAAAAATATATCTATATTAAAATTATTTTAGATGTTAATGTAGTTTTAGATAACTGTTTTCTAAGAAAATGATTTTAGAAACTAATTTTACTCATAATTTATAGGTAAGATAAAATAGTTTATTTAATGAATTATTTAAGTTACATTAATATTCATCCCCATGTTTTATATTTTATAAATTAGTTAAGTCAGATAATAGCAAGAAAGGAAAAAAATGTGTATTTTAACAATATTATAATCATATATTAAGAAAAATTAATTTAACCGTGAAATTTTAAGTCTTACACATGTTATTCAACATTTTTATTTGAGTATTAATATGCTTTTATTCACCACTTTCCCCTTTTTTAGGGTGTGTGGAGAGAAATTTGGTGGATCTCATACAAGACCCACATCTTTTACACTTTACTTTAATTTTAAAAAATTATCTTCTATTTTTCATCCTTTCCATTTCCATCTTCTAAACCAAATTCAACATTAGAGAAATTGTTTACATGCACTAAAATTATTCTTAGAATATATTTAGTTTAGAAGAGAAAAATAAAAGATAAAATTTTGAATTAAAATAGAATGTAAGAAGTACAAGTCTCACGAAATATAGTCCATTTTTTTTTGGTACATTAGTTTCCTCCTTTGAAACAAACAAAGCCTCTTGACACTACCAACTGAGAGGGGGAAGGGGAGAGAGAGTGGGGTGGCGTGGGGAGAAGTGTGCGGGGAAGGAGAGGAATTTCACATGTATTGGTAGTGTCAATAACAAAGTTGTAAGTGTCAATAGCAATAGCTCCCTATATTTAGTCGTTGGTCAATAATAACTTCCATAGTCCAACCACAACGTAAATTGCTTTCTAAACCTTCAAATTACTTCCTTACTTCCTGCACCTTTCTGGATTAGGTGCATGAAGCAAAGATAGAGGTGCAAGAAGCAATTTGCATCCCCAATTCACTAGAACCGAACAACACAATAAAGCGGATTTCACCCTTCTAGCCTTTCAGTTCAACCGAACATAACTTTAATATTCCCACAGCCTCATTAGAAGTATAGTCGATTGATAAGAATAACATTTTTAAATTTGCAAAAAAAAAAAAGGATAAAATTTAAGCAAAATAAATTATAATTAAATATAATTATTTTTAATAGAAGCCCGGAAAGTAAAATTTAACTGGCTGAGATACTTAATGTTTATAACCTTTGAAATATTATGCAGCAGAATAATAATAGTAGCATTTATCTCTCTTATTTTTTTCTATTGTCCATATTTCCAAATGTACTAACAATTTAAATTTTAATAAACGGTTTATCTTAGATAATACAGACACGTTATTTCTTTTCACATGTGTGTATGCTAATTTTTATCCTTGCCGTTGACGCTTGTTCACCAGGATGCGCTTAGAGGCCTCCTCATTGACCTCAATTTTTCTGTCCTCTTTTGAGCCATTGTTGTGTGCTTTCTCTGAGAAATCTACATAATTACATGATAATTACACAGTGATCTAACTTAATAACCCTGCAATAACTTATATTTGAAACATAATCACTAACCTCTTGTTTTCTCTTGCGTTCAGCATCGGCCTAGTAGATTTCAATGAAGATAAAATATGTTAAACATCAAAAAACATAATTCATTAAGAGAAAAAAAAAATATATATATATATATATATATATATATATATATATATGAACAAGAATCTTCAATTTCAATATTGTCTACCAGAGTATGTTTGAGCTTTTCGTTCTCTTCTTTTAGCAGCTTCAACTCTGCTTCAAGCTCTACCGTATATGCCTGCATTACAAGATTTTGACATAGAGGGAAAAGACCTTGAAAAATGTGCATATATATAAGATAGAAGTAACACAGCTCATGTAACTAACATAGCACACAAAATGAACAAAATTTGCTTGTATGAAATATGAAGTACCATACTCTAGGTTACATGATTAATAACTAACAAGCATATCAAATTGATGAATAATAAAGACTAGCTTGTGATGAGCACAAAACCTGTCTTCTTGCTCGAGAACGTGCCGCCGATTCTCGATTCTTCAACATTCTGCGCTGCCTTCTCTCTACTACCACTTCAGGAGGGCCATCAATGATCCTTTTCCTAATACCCTTCCCACTTGATTCTCCTAAGCTTGGACATTTCTCCACAGCACCATTTGTAGCGACATCCTTTATAACTAAGTTGTTATTCTGTGCCAACATGTTTTGTGTTTCAAGCCCATTACAAGACACACTAGATCCTGTCCCTATTACATGCCTGAACCTATAACTTGCACTCAATGGTCCATTACTTGCAATCTTACCAATCTGATTCTGATATAATAATGAAGACTTGAATAGTGATGATGATTCTTGTACCACCCCAGCTTTTACTAGGAAATCCTCCAAAGTCATTTCCCCAAGTGTTTGCTGCCTTTTGAGTAGTGGCTCATTCCTGGCAAGGCTATTGTTAGCTTCATTGTAGTGTGGTTGGCTTTTGTGGATCTGAGACCAAATTTCATCCACAGTTTTCTTGCAATTTGTAGGAGGGACAGATAATGGCTGGGAAATGGTGGTGGGTTCTGTTGCTACTACACTTTTACCCTTTGCAGCTTCATCAAGTGTGGGTAGTGGTGGGTTAACTTGGTTGTTATCATCTGAGTTCCAAATGCTAGAAAGGAATTCATCCATGTTCATGGATCCTAAGCTCTTTCCATTCTTGCAATAGAACTCATCAAGGGTAAGTGAGAGTATTGAGTTTTGTTTGCTTAGTTGAGAAAATGTGGCTTCTGGTTCTTGCAATGGCACCTCTTGATTTGGTTGTTGGAGAGACGTGTGTCGATAAAGGTGCTAATTCTTGGAACAACATGCCATAAGCAACAGGTTTTGTCTCAGAAACTACCATTATTATTTGCAAAAAATGAAGAAAAATAAAAGACAGCAAACTTCACGAATTCTCAGATGTAAAGTTCTTAAGAAATTGAAGTGCATCAAATCAATAACTTGATTATAATTTTCAACAAATCTGCATGAATTTTTAACCAACCCACCTTTCCCCAAAAGAACATTAAAGAAAGAAAAGAAGAAAACAAAAGTAAGACACAAATTTGAAAGATAAGCAATTAAATCTATAATAAATAAATAAAATCTTCACTGTGGACAATGTAATAGACAATTCTCATTGTGTATCAGATAATTCAGATGATGTAATTGATGCTCTACTAGGACTGTATCACCAAATGACCAGTTGCATGCAACATGCAAACATGCATCTGAGTATGATCCACATGAAAGAACAAGATTAAGGGAAGAAATATAAGTAAAATCACATAATGAACTTGGAAGAGGAAAATAAAACTAAAAGCAAGGGTACCTGAACACAAACAGAAGGAGAATCTGAATTCTGAAACAGAGAGAAAGAATTGGAATTAGAAAAAATATCAGAGAAAAGAAGGAACACCAACAGAGTGAAAGAAAGGGGGAGTGAGGAGAAGGGAAGGAATGGTAACACTGCAAAGAGACAGAGACTTTAACTGCCATTGGTAACATTTAAAACAACATTTGTTTCACTCTGTCTAGAGCATTACTTTTTCATTGACACGTTCAGCGTCATCAACCGTTTTCACTGAAAACGTTTATAACTTTTTTTTTTCTTTCCATTTTTTTAAGTCAAAGCATCTACGCTCTTTTAATGTCTCGTCTTTGTTCTTTTTCGGTGAATAGAAAAAATAGTATTATTTAATGAAGATTTTTTTATAAAAATAATACTCCACTAAAAGTAATATTTAAAAAAGCGAAATTTATTTAATGAAGCAGTACTGTTTCAATTAGTTGAACAGAAAAGGTATATTATAATCGGGGGGAGGTTATAGAACTTTGCTCATTGGTTCACATGGACTTTTATATATATATATATATATATATATATATATATATATATATATAATAAGTTATAATCGTATTTTTTTGTATTTTTTTAAATTATAAATAATATCTCTCTTTCTTGCATCTTATGAAAAATTTCTTAATTGTTTAGTTTACATTTCATTGAGACTCCTTCCCTCTTAAACACCGTTTAATAATTTAACAGAAAATAGGTACATGCTGATCATATGACTTTTAATGAAAATTTAAGTCTAAAATACCTTCATCTTCTTCCTCAAAATCACATCTTTGATTTTACAAATCCTCATCTTCTTCAACAACCTCTCTTCACTTACTGTACTGTACAAAATGTGGAAAATACACATGGTCACTTGTATGGAACCTTCCGTACACGTGTTCAACCTTCACGTTAGCCCTGCTACAGAAGCATGGACGTCAACCCTCAGCAGTCAGGCCTTGCAGGCCACCAGGTTATCTGTTACATGTTATTATTCAAATAACGCAACCACCTTATCTCTTATATACAAGCTATTATCTACAAGTTGTTTCTTATCTATAAGTGATAGATTATCAACAAGGTACGAATTATCTATAGTTTGAATTATATACAGCCTGCTATTATTTGTTAGCTTTATCTACAGGTTAACTATCTATAAAGGTCCAAGGCCCATGCTCATCCTATAAATACAGGTTTCATCTAACCTTTTCACACACATTCATGGTGAACACAATACATTCACTCATATTCTGAGACTCATTATACTCGGATAGCCACACTCCTATGTGCTTCACTGTCATATCTTTGATGTACTTACTTGAGCGTCGAAGTTCTCTCATTTGTTTTGCAGATCCTCCTTCTTAACAACGTCGACTCACTGTTCGACGTGCAGAGTCTGGAACCCACCTAGACCACGTCTATCCTTGTGCGTGACAATTCTAGATTTTGGAAAGAACATTTGGCGCCCACCGTGTGGCCGCGGTAAAACTTATCCTACGGACTTGCATTTTCCATCGACCTACCTAAACACATATTTCCTTCACCAATGGTCAGTACATGGTCTAGTCTCAGACACAATACTCCCATCAAAACTTCTAACCCTCGTCAAACAACCATGAGCTACCAAGACACCATCCAACAACTATAAAACTGCATCGCGGAGATGGAACGAAGACATGAAGAAGAGCTTCGAAGGCTGATCATGATCAATTGGAGGCTAGGGTGAGAAGTCCCCAACGCGATGAACACTTTCCCATCACAGGGAACGAGCATACTTGAGGGGAGTTACACCCTCAACAGACTGTCAACCCTCAGGCAATCCCATTTCAGCACAGATGTACCGTCCAGAAGGGCAGACAATGCGAAGACATCCCTTTGCCGATCGCATTATGGAAGTAGATCTACCCTCGGGTTGGAAATCTCTCCACCTAGAGAGGTACGATGGCAACACCGACCCTGATGAGCATCTAGATGCCTTCCTCACTCAAGTCAACCTTTACACCAACAACGACATTGTATTGTGTCGGATGTTCCCCACTTCTCTCAAGGGAGCAGCCTTGACATGGTATGGTGGATTCCCTCCGAGGTGCATCGATAGCTTCGATACTTTTGTCTAGAAATTTAGTGCTTAATATGAAACCATTTGATCTCATAGATTGACTTCTACTGCACTAGCCTGTCTACGACAGGCAGACGATGAACCTCTTTGGAGATTCATCGAAAGATTCAGACGAGTAGCTGTCAGATTCGAAACTTGAATTCCGAAGTAGCATTACACTTTATGATGCTGGCCTTACGTCCTGGAAAGTTTGTGGACAGTCTGTGCAAGAAATCACCTTCTAGCATGGACAAAATACGCGAATGAGCCAAAGAATACATCCAAATGGAAGAGATGTCCAAATTATGGAATGAAGTCAAACAAGCCGGACAAAAATGAGAAGCAGTAACTAAAACTGAACCACATAGGTTAGACAAAAAACACAAGCCAGACAAGTGCCAACCTCTCCAAAGAGGAGCCGGGTATGAGCGCTACACTCCCCTAACGGTCAATCAGGCCACCATCATGGAGGAAGCTTTCAATACAGAGGTACATGTGAAATTGTCGTCATCTTCATTGTCTCTCAAGCCAGGGGCGAACTCGAACAAATACTGCACATATCATCGCTGTAATGGTCATAACACTGAAGAGTATTTAGCCCTGAAGGACAAAATCAAAGAACTCATTCAGGCAGGGTACTTATCTTGGATTGTAAAAGACCTGATAATCATCTGGCCGAAACCAGACCTGAGGGACAATCTGAAAACCAATATTGAAACCAAGATGCTAATAGGAGAAGAGTCATAATAGAAGATAGAGGGCGACAAAGGCAACATCAGTCCAGATAAGAATGTCAGCCTCCTCAACAACAAGAGAACGAGTCTGCTCAACAAATCTGGGGTGTGATCGACACCATCGCGGACGGGTTCTCACGGAGGACCATCCAACAGTCTCGAAAGAGACACCTTCACACTATATGTAACATTGACATCAATTACATCGATGCTCCCACCACAGAGTCTCCCTCCTATCACATTCACAGACAAAGATTTCCAAGGAATCAACCCTATCAACCAGGATGATCCAATGGTAGTCTCCCTTGTAATAGCCAATTTTAGGGTATCAAGGATCCTCATTGATCAAGGGAGTTCAACAAACATCATATATTGGAAGACCTTCCAGAAGCTGGAGGTTTCATCAGACACGATTCAACCTCACCCCAAATCGCTCATTGGCCTTGCAGGAGAAAGGGTGGAAACTAGAGGTTACGTGGACCTCATGACCACTTTCAGTCAAGGTTCACTCTCGAGGATTTTTACCATCAGGTATTTAATTATCAAAGCTGACACCTCTTATCTTGCTTTGGTTGGCATTATTGAAGATGCCAATTATTGTTATAGGGTCATGCCCTTCGGCCTCAAAAACACAAGGGCCACATAAAAATGACTAATGGACCAAGTCTTTCAGAAACAGATCGAATGAAACATCAAGGTTTACATTGACGATATGGTCGTCAAATCCCCCAACATATGACAGACCTGGAAGAGGTTTTCGAAGAAATACAGAGGTATGACATGCGTCTTAACCTCGAAAAATGCACGTTCAGGGTGGATGCCAACCCAGACAAATGTATAGTTATACTGGAGATGCATAGCCCAACCAACGTCAACAAAGTTCTGAACGGAAGACTAAAGGCTCTGTCCAGGTTCCTCTCGAAACTCGCTGAAAAGGATAAACCCTTCTATAGGTTGCTCAGAAAGATCGAGCCTTTCCTCTAGGATGAAACTTGTGAGCAAGCCATTGAGGCCTTCAAGAAAACTATCACCAAGTTGCCCGTCTTGAGCCGACCTAGATTAGAGGCACCATTACTCCTCTATCTCTCGGTAACGGACGCGACGGTCAGCTCGGCCCTTATCCAAGAAGAAGGGAAGCACCAACTCCCCATTTACTTCACCAACCGCATGCTACACGATGCCGAGAAGCGCTATCAAATGATAGAAATGATAGCATTAACACTCATCACTTCAGTCAGACACCTTAAGCCTTACTTTCATAGTCACCAAGTGATAGTTAAAACAAACTATCTCATCAAACAGGAACTGAGAAAACCCGAATTGGAAAGTGGAACGGTAGCATGGCCAGTCGAGTCAGAGTTTGACTTACGATATGAACCTCACGATCCTATGAAGACATAATTCATGGCAGACTTCCTGGTAGAGGTTGCAGGAATTGACAAGTTCACCCCATACTGGTGGAATATTTACGTGGATGGAGCGTCCAATGTGAAAGGAAGCAGAGCAAGTATCATTCTTGAGGGGCCCGACAATATCATGCTAGAGCAAGCCCTCAAGCTCAATTTCAAAGCTTCGAACAATCATTCGAGTACGAGGCACTCATAGCAGGCCTCAGTCTCGCAAAAGAAGTCGGAGCTAAAGGCCTGAGGTACTACTCAGATTCACATCTTTTCTAGGGATAGGTCGCCAACAAATTCCAGACCAAAGAAGCTACACTCTTCCAATACTATCACGTCGCTAAAACACTCATCGATAGTTTTGAGTGCTTTGAGATGTATCATATACCGAGAGAGAGTAACACCAAGGTGTTGCAACCTATCTGGCCACGACGGGACGACGATGAAAAGAGAAAGATAAAGAGTCTTCCTAAAAAGGAAAACTTGAGGGGTGTCGCCACCAATGTTTATTTAAGGAAAACATCGAAAAAATGAAAAAAAAAATAAGGCATGGTCTACGATTTTAGAGAAAAAGAGTTTGGGAGTCGTTTACGCACGGGGAAGGTGTTAGCACCCCACGCGTCTATCACGAAGATGACAGCCTTTAATCGAGTGTGCTAAGAATAAAATGACTTTTTTAATTATTTATCTTCTCTTAAGAACATGAATTACATCTTTTTTATTTTTGTTTATTTAGAAGAAGAAATCAAATTTTTATTTAGAAAATAGAAGATTTTTTTTTAGTTTTTTAGGTTGACAAGGGGTTTACCCTCGCTTCTGCGTATCCCCAAACTGGATGACCCCTTGTAAAGATTTTCTCATCAAAGGGGCACTACCAACAGAAGAAAACAAGGTCCGACGTCTAAAAAGGAAAGTCAGTTACTACATCATCCTTGATTGCGAGTTGTTCAAAAGAGAGCTGAAAGCACCTCTGCTTCAATGACTAGACAACCAACAAGCAGATTATGTTTTGAGAGAACTTCATGAAGGGATCTGCGACCTCCACACAGGGGGACGCTCCTTTGCCACCAAGATAGTACGAGTAGGATACTATTGGCCAATACTCAGGACCGGCATTTTTTATTTTACTCGAAGGTGCAAGAAGTAACAGGAATTCGTGAACGCCCCTCGAACTTCCCCTAACAACCTTCCCATTCTAACCTCCCATTGGCCCTTTGTCATGTGGGGGATGGACATTCTAGAGCCTCTGCCAAAAGCCCCAGGAGCGATCAAGTTCTTATTGAATTGGTCGCCATTGACTACTTCACCAAATGGATAGAAGCAAAGCCCTTACGTGAGATAACTGCCAATGAGGTAGAAAACTTCACGTGGAAACATCCATATGCAGATATGGTCTACCCTTTGCTATCATTATTGACAATGGTACGCAATTCAAGGCACAGATATATGAATATTATCTCATATGGCTAAGAGTCAAACACCTTGTCACTTCTGTCGAACACCCCTAAATCGATGGTTAGGTGTAAGCAGCAAATAGACTCATCCTCCAAGCCCTACGAACTAGACTTGACAAGTCTAAAGGTCTCTGGAAGGAAGAACTCCCCAGCATCATGTGGGCTTACCATTGCTCACCACAGACAACTACATGTGAGACCCATTTTTCGACTAACATATGGCACATACGCCATGATTCCTGTCAAACTTGGGAAACCATCGACAAGAAGACTCATATTTCAAGAGCAACACAATGAAAAAAATATGAGGGTTGAGATGAAACAACAAAAGAAATTCAAGACATGGTCAGAATTAGAGAAGAAACAACGAAACTCTAGAGATTAAGGACAACACAAAGGTTTAACCACGAACCTTTCAACAAGGCGACCTAGTCTAGTGTGTTTGGGGTGAAGCTAGAAAAAATCCCTGCATAGGAAAGCTTGGACCAAACTGGGATGGCCCATTCAAGATCATCATTAGCTTGGACAGTGGGGCATACAAGCTACAAGAATTGAGTGGTAAAGACATTGCAAGAACATGGAATGCTACTCACCTAAAGTTCTACTACAGCTAAAAGTTCAGAATGTCGGATCATGTACTCTTTTTCCTACTCGAGTCTTTTGTCCCAATAAAAAAATCGGGTTTTAGCTTGAGAGGTTTTAACGAGGCATATCCGAAGAATAAGCAAGGAGAATATGTACTTAAATTCCATATTAATAAAACATATTTCTCAATTTCATATCATACACTTTTGTCAACCTTGCAGGAATATGACAAAACTCAGGACAACGCCTGACTACTATCCAAGGTCCAGCTTTGACAAAATCCAGGACCAGCTCCTGGTATTATCCAAAGGTTCTTAAAACCCTAAGGCCGACCTTTGGTGGCACCTTAAGTGGACCTCCAGCAAAACCCAAGACCAGCTCTTGGTACTTTCACAAACCCTAGGGTCAACTTTCAGTAGCACCCTTGGTGAACCTTACAGGTCCTTAAAAATCCAGAGTTAGCCTTTGATGGCATTCTCGGTGGACCTTACAGGTCCTTAAACATCAAGGGTCAACCTTTGGTAGGACCCTTGGTGGACCTTACAGGTTCTTAAAAGTAGACCTTATAGATTCTTAAAAGTGGACCTTACAAGTTCTTAAAAGTGGACCTTATAGGTTCTTAAAAGTGGACCTTACAGGTTCTTAAAAGTAGACCTTATAGATTCTTAAAAGTGGACCTTACAAGTTCTTAAAAGTGGACCTTATAGGTTCTTAAAAGTGGACCTTACAGGTTCTTAAAAGGTGAACCTTATAGGTTCATAAACCCAAGGTCAACCCTTGGTGGACCTCCAACAAAACCCAAGACCAACTCTTAGTAACTTAAAGGTTCGCAAACCCATGGTCAACCCTTGGTGGACCTCTAACAAAATCCAAGACTAGCTCTTGGTAACTTACAGGTTTGACAAACCCCAGGTCAACCTTTGCTGAACTTCCAACAAAATTCAAGATGGACAATTCCCCTAGTATGATAAGGTTTGACAAACTCAAGATCCACCCTTGGTGAGTCTCGACAAAACCCAAGATGAACAACTCCTCTGGTATCAAACTTGATAATCTCAAGGTACAACAAGGTCTACCCTTGACATACTTTACTATTGCTAAGCTTTCTTTTGTAGGAATACAAGCTTGCAGGAACATAAAAGTCCAGGGTCTACCATTAGCACACAAAAATCGAAGACACGCTCTTGGTATACTTACTCCTTTGGCACCTCAACAAACAAGGCCATAGGATCATTTGTTTTGCAAGAACAAGTGTCCAAGGTCCACCCTCGACACTCAAAACCCAAGACACGCTCTTGGTACACTTACTCCTTTGGAACCTCGACAAGCAAGGCTAGAAAGTTGGCCACTTGCAAAAGCAGGAGTCCAAAGCATTCGTCTAAGGTATACCCTTGACGTTCGAAACCCAAGATACATTATTGGTAACTCTGCTGCTTCGAATAATTGACAATTAAAGTACGAGGATCAATTAATCATCGAACAAAAAGCAAGATGAGACACCATCAAATCGCAAGATCTCATTTTCAACTATGAAAGGACGTCATTCAAGCGGCCTATTCTCATCATCACAAGAAATTCATAAGCAGAAGACAACAATATACAAAACATAGAAGACTGAAGGCGAAGAAAGAAAAATGTTTGCATTAAAATAATTGTAAAATTTACATAGCCTTCACGGCCCCAAGCTAATAAAGCAAAAAATACAAAAGAAAGAAGAATCCTTTTTCATGCTGCTCCATCGCCTCCCACTTGTAGACAAATAGCTCTTCATCAAACTCCTTGCAAACAACCATCTCCGCTGAAAGCCTGAACTCAGACTCCTTTAGCCTCGCTTCCAAGTCAGCCACCTTCTTGGCAAGCTCCTCCTTCTCGGTAGCATCCATGTTGACCTTTGCAGCCAACTCTTTCTCCCTCAGCAATGTCTTGCCACAATTAGCCAACTCGTCACCATTTAACCTAGTGCACAATATCTTGGCCAAAGCACCACTCGCCTTGGCAGTCAAATATTGGTGAGACCTGACCACCTTAACAAGTGCCACAATAGCATTAATCATCTTAACATGCTCCACTTGCCAGACATTGTGGATAGCGGGTTCAGCTTAGCTATCTCTCTCTCTAGGGAAGCCGCCTTGCTTACAACCTCTTGGTGGAATTGCCCATTCTCTTTCAAGATCTCAAGGCTCCTCTGAAGAAAGACCTTGGCAGAGTCCGTAGAACGTTGAGGATCGATCAACCATATCAGATCTTTGTCAAAAGGGGTTGGAATCCTTTGTTCGAGCACATGCCCTACACTCCACAGAGAGTCAATCTCCCTTGAGGCCTACACGAACTCGAGGGAGGTGACGAGGTGAGAAGAAGAAGGTGGATTCGATGCTGGCATAACAAAAGCAGGCGAAGGAAGAGATGTGGGAATCGCATGAGTAACAACAGGAGTAGTCGAAGCAGGAGCAGCAGGGGCCACCACTGGAGCAGGAGTGGTATTGGTCGGAGTAGAAGCAGAAGCAACAACAGTAAGGACCACCACCTTAGTAGGAGCAAGAGCAACAGTAGCAGGTGCCACCACTAGAGTTGGATCCCAACGAATGGATGGCGAAACAATCGAGCTAGGAAGAAGCCAAGCGACCCCCCTCATCACACCCAAATTGCGAGGGACCCTCGACTTCTTACGACCAAACGTCCCAACACTATCATCCCTTTTTCTCTTAGCCAAAATAGAGGAAAAAATGCTGGGGAAAGCAACAACAACATCAGCAAGGCCAACCCCAATAGTGACTCTTCTCCCGTAGGAGGATTGACAGGGGCAGGTGGCACGACACCACTGTTAGAACTAGCAGTCTTCACCAACGGCCTCCATGGGAAATTACCCGTTATACTTGCAAAGCACACCAAAAAATCACAAGTGTCAAGTCAAGTCAAAATAGACACAGAAGAAGACAAAGAAGATAAAAGAGGAATAAGGCATAAGGACTTACCGTCTAAAGCAGTAAGGGATTATCTGCCAACGGCAAGGACAAGATGGCTTGCGCATCCAAGGAAGCTTGCAGCTGCTCCAGGATCGCCTTGTCCACCCTCTCCACCAGGGTCAACAAGTCTTCATGAAATGACTTGAACTTGGTGGTATCAGACTACCAGTAGAATGGGAAGCGAGGCTCTCCATCCTGATTGAACATCAATGGAAACCCGTTTGCCACGACACCACTGTCACAGACCTTGAAGAAACGGTCCTTAAAGTGACGAAAGATGTAGGAATCAAACTCGAACAGTTTCTTGGACACACTGTTCAAGGATACCCAACCAATCTTCCCTATCAACTTTACTTGAAAGAAGAACAAGAAAATCAACACACTAGGTTGGATGTTGAAGAAGGGGCAGAGAATTTCGAACACCCTCACCACCGCCCAATTGTTGGGGTGAAGTTGGGAGGATGCTATGTTCAAGAATTCCAATAAAGCACACTGGAAGGGAGAGAAAGGAAGTAGCAAACCCAGTACCTCAAAAAGCCACCGATACATGAAAAAGAAAGGCAGAGCACCTTGTGCCGCCCTCAAGAAGGGAAAATCAACACTCCCACAAGCTTCAACAACGATCTTGCAAGAGTCTTCAGGACCCATCAACCGTAGTTAATGGCACATGGCATTAACATACGCCTATGAAGTGAGAGAATACATGTACTTGAGAACATCTTCTCTCACCCACTCATAGCCCGGCACGGCCGGGGTGGACAACGACGACCCAACACTATGGCTACGCCACAGAAGAGGGGAATCCCTAGCACTCCCAGCATTATTCTTCCTCGCCCTTTCAGAAGTAGAAGGGGGAAGAATCATGAGCGACAAAGGTTCCTCGGCTTGAGGGGCAACCAAAGGCCTCGCCCTCTGACGAAGGCGAGAGGTACCCTCGCCGACACGATGCAAGTTAGCCTTCCTCCCTGAAGAGAAAGACTCATCGTCAGAAGCTTCACGATGACTATCCTCATCCAATGAGTCACACATAGAGATCACTTCGCGCATAAAGGGTTGTTGATCGAGCCCCCTGAATCGCTACCTCTCATAACCAAAGCAGAATTTAAAATTGGGAACACAGACATTTTCAAAACAAGAAATAATACCTTGAAAGGAGGAAGGGAAAGCAGGAAGAAGACCAAGAGAGCAAAGATGGTTCTGAAAAGAAAAAATGCAAGAAGGCAAGTATGGCGGTGGCATAAATGTCAAACGTCCCCTCCATTTAAATGGAGGTGCAACTTTTCAGTTACTAACGTGATTTAAAATGACTCCCTTGAAACTTGTGCCACGACCTAATGCCATTCACCCACTACTACACGTCTTTAGTATGTGCCCACTCCACGAGTCACACGTATACACAAGTATTGCGTGTGTGCGGCACACATATGTGGCATAAGACAAAGCATAACACATGCTTTCAATAAACTGTAACAATCAGAAAAAAGGCAAAAATGTTCAACCTGGATACCTTACTTGCCTAACATGTCCGACCTTGTCTACAGATAAAACATGTCCTCCTTGGACAATTCAACAATAACAACCCGGACACACCATATGCCTAACATGTTCGACCTCATTTACAGATAAAGTATGTCCTCCCTGGACAATCCAATAGTGACAGCCCGGACAACACATGTCTAGGCTAAGGGGGCTTGACAAGTTCCCCACTTGTATTTCTTACATTTGTCGAGGTTATCACCTTCGACACCGAACAATACTTGTCCACTCTCAAGGGATCATTGAGCTCGCCACTTTCTTACTTGCTCAGGTTATTAACCTTGACACCAGACAGTCTTCATCAATACTCTTACAACCTTGTTCGCCCGCAAGCTAGGTTAGAGGTTGGGGGCTTATGTACTGTACAAAATGTGGAAAATACATGTGACCACTTGTATGGAACCTTCCGTGCACATGTCCTCCCTCCACATCAGTCCTGCTACAAGAGCACAAATGTCAACCCTCAACAGCCGAGCCTTTCAGGCCACCAGGTTATCTGTTACGGATTAGTATTCAAATAACGCAACCACCTTATCTCTTATCTACAATATATTATCTACAAGCTGTTATTATCAACAAGGTAAGAATTATTTATAATTTGAATTATATATAGCCTGTACTTATCTGTTAGCTTTATCTACATGTTAACTATCTACAAAGAGAAAAAAGTGTCAAATGAGTGTTAATACTATTTAGTTGTTAATGTATTATCGTTGTTTTAGTATCTATTCAATGCATGTCCATAAATCAGTGTTAAGCAACTATGCAGTTATATATATATATATGTGTGTGTGTGTGTGTATGAATGTCAAGGGTTTGCAAACTAGATTTAAAAAATTAATTCATTATAGACTTAATTTCATCTTTTATTCCTAAATTATTACAACTATGTAATTGTGTTTTTTATTATTTTTAATTACATTAATTGGGTTTTAAAAAAACTCAATGTAGGTCCATTTGTTAGTGTCCTATCAAGTTGAAAAGATTTTATTCACATAACATATTTAGAGATGATGTAACACTATCACACTCATACATTAATATGCTAACATGTGGACTAACATAATCGATTGATGCAACTGTTAACGTGAGGTAAGAAGACCCAAAATTATATAATCATAATTTTCAACATTTAAAAAATAAAAAAGATATTTTATAGAATTTAATAATACCAAATTATATTAAAAAGTGGTATGAGTGGAAACAATCATGAATGACGTTACTACATGTGCGTGTCTGGTTTCAATTTATGAACGTACATCTCGGTAATTTTTCGCATCAGATTCATCCAAAAGACTGAAACAAATATTATTTGCTTCGATTACGTGCGCCAAAACAAATAAGCACACTCTACAAGGGTTGCGTGTGTGACATTATCAAAGGATTTAAAACGTTAGTAACAGGTTGAGTGTTTGAGGGATGTTTGAGGCAGGGTTTGAGGAAAAAAACTCCGTATAAGTTGTCAAAAAGCTCTTCAATTTTTATAAGCTCCATGATCATTTTTCTCTTCTTACTAAATAAGATGTTTATTTTTTTTAAAAAATGTTTGACCCTACTTTTTTTTAAGGAGAAGAAAAACTAAAAATAAGTCCATTCAAACATAAACAGAGTCAATATTCTTGCAAAAGGCATCTTCCTCTATGCATATACTTAATTTTATTTTCATTATTTTTTTCTTTGCGATGTTACGTTAATCAAAATAGAAAAACTTACTAGGACTACATGTCATGTATCATGCTAAGAAGACATGGCAGAATGCAATTCACACATATTCTTTATATTTACCAAACAAATGCAATTTATACAATTGAAGCAAATAATATACATATTAGATTTTGAAATCATGCCATATTAAGATTCAAATAATGGTGCTTTAGATCTATATGCAACATTTTCTTGTCCAAGTAAAAGTGCCTTCAAAATGGCCTCACACAAGCCGCTATAGTATATAATTAAATGGCCACCATCTGGAACTTCATGATAGTGTATCCAGGGCAGCTTCCCTGAAACAAATCTCTGGAGTTCAGAGGGCACAACCTTATCTTCGTAGCCATGCCAAATGTGAAACGAACTTGTATTGTGAGGGAATGGATTACTTAGCTTCATTGGGTCAAATTCCCATTTTCCAAAAGCCACCCTCCAGTCATGGCGAAGAGTGTCAAAAACAGCCTGTTCCCTTAAACTGTCCTGTAAGGACAAACATATCATGATCACCATTTCCTTCATAGCATAGCTATATTCACATAAAACAATAGAGTATGTTTGTTGAAAACCCGTTTATACTTTTTAAACAGAAATATGCACATCTCAATGCACCAAATGTAGAAGTAACATAAAGGATGGATTGACTTTAAATTGAAACTAATGGATTTCCATTTGACCCATCTTTTGGTTAATAGAAGATAAATGACTAGGATTTACAAAGAGAGAGAGAGAGAAAAACAAAATAAATTTACTATTAAATTCAACCAGGATAATTTAGTCAACATATAATTCATAAACTTCATTTGTCATATCTTCAAATCTCCTTAACATTAGAGAGGTTAGTGAAAAATAAAAGTATAAAGTCATGCATTCATCCAGTCATAATCAACTGTTGAATGAAGATCAAATAATTTAAATCTCATATCAGATTTTAGATTTGATTTACTAAAATAAAATATGAGTTGCTAAATCATCTTCCAACAATTCTGATAGTTGGTTACTTGAATGTGTTAATTCGGCCATGGATTCAATGACTTTAAGGAAGAAAAATCATAGTGACTTTTTCTAATTTTTTTTTATAATGACTTTTCCTAATTTTTATATAAGTGAACAACAATTTAAATAATATTTTTATATAAGTAACCACCAACTTAATAAAAAAAATAAAATAAAAAGTCGTGACATTCTCTCCTCAAAATCATTGAATCCATTTCAAATAAATCTCCTATTACATGAAATCCGAATCTTTTTCTTATTCCTAACCAAACAAAGGATTTTATAAAAGTTCCTCCCTTCCGACCAAACACTATAAATTTACCTTTGTAAGCATAGGGAACCCAGGAATTGTCTTCAGAATATCCACATCACTTTTGTTGAAAAATGTAGGGTTCTTCTCTATGACAGCAGTTGAAGGGAGCCACTTCTGAGTGACCCACCAATGCAATAGTCTAGGCCAGTGGTTTGCAAGCCACATACACCACTGGACAAGTTTCCTCCTGTAGTCCTCCCTTATCAGTTTCTTAGGGAATGAAGGCCACCTGTAATTGATCACTGGTGCTATCAGTGCCAACCCTGCCAGCCTGCACAAAATGGTCTTTTAACATAACTAACCCAAACAAAGTAAACAAAAAAGAAAAAAAGAAGTTATTTTCAGTGTTTCTTATACAAATCTCTGAATTAATGAAAACATGAAATGAAAAAAGAAGTAAATATGTCCTAAAAAACATTGAGTATTGTAATTTACCTGTGGGGCAAATACTTTAGACAACTCCAAGTAGCGTATGAACCCATTGAGACTCCAATCACATAAAATTGTGGTCCTAATTGTAGCTGATCAGCAAGCTCTTGAATGTCAAGTGCTTCACTTTTCAGTGAGCGTTTGGGGTTTGGATCACTTTCTCCATATCCAGCCCGGTCATATTGCAGAAGATATATACCCAACTCATCTATTAATTCCTGTAAATTGATTCAATGTGATCATATTTTATTTAGAATATTTGAATTGTACACTGCCACTGCCTACTTCAAAATTTGTTCAAGTGAAATGTATTGAAAACATATTTAAAATTCAAAACTCGTAACCCACTACAACCTACTTAACAACCAGACGAAGAAAAAAAGAAAATCATGCTAAACAGAAATACTAGTAGACATCTCTTGTTTGATATTTGCATGCAAGTATTTGATCAGCAAAAAATTGTGTGTAGTATACTTAGCATTTGGAAACTATTTTACTTGTTTCCTTTCTTAGCAGTCAAATTTTCAAATTTTCTCAATTTTTTTTAATAATGCTGTGCTAATTAGATCATGTCCAGTATATGGCAAAGAGAAATTAAGGTTATCAATTACTTGGGGTGCCAGAAAATTCATCTCTTTGGAGCTTCCAAAGCCGTGCACAATGACGATCTTGTACTTTGCTATGTCTTTGGGGACGCCTCTCTCAACATAGGCAAGGTGCCTCCCATCTCTGAGTTTGATTCTTGGTGAAACCACAGGAAAATCATCTGATGAATCGTTGTGGTTTGGAGATAGTTGAGTGCCCTGATATAAACCATTGCCAAAAAAACATATGAATAACTATATATTGCTGCTCCATAAACCATGGAGGAATAAAGTGTAGGTCTAGCAAGCATTTTCCTGGCACAATGATCACATAGATATGCAAGAAGAAGAAAACTTCAACAGTGAGAAGCTTACCTCACAGAAACATCTGCAGATATTCTGTGTCTGAGCCAGGGGGATTTGTGTCAACAATTTAAGATGATGTTTTACTCTTTTCATTTGCTCTAGACCTATAGATTTTAGACAAACTTTTTATGCACATCAATGGAATGGAAGCTGAATTTGGTTGCTTCCTCCTTAAAAATAAAAGAGGCTTGTGTTGTGTGTGCGTGTGTATTTGTGTTTTGACTTTTTGAAGTTTCCTTGAGGATATCCTTTGAAAGGTTCCATATTAGAGCATCTTTTTTTGTCTATCTGTTGCCATTTGCTAACATTTCATATGGTTTGACAGACTCGTGTCAAAGTAGCTTTTAACCACTTCCCTTAATAAGATTTGCAACATATTTTTTAAGTAAACTATTTGATCAAATAATTATATTCTTTTTACTTGTTTAATCATTATGAAAATGCTAATAATTTTTTCTAATACTGCTAAAAATGCTAATAATTTTTTCTAATACTGCTAAAAGTGCTCCAGAATTTGTCCAAATTTTGATCTAAGTACCAACTATTGTAAATATATGTAGTAGGGTAACAACAGCACATTGTGATTTGGGAACCCCGAATTGCAGTACTAGTAGATTGCACTCGCTTTAAATTCGAGAAAGATAGAGACATGGGCCAAAACCTTTTCCCTTTTATAGATGAACTATACAGTATTATTATTTAGTTTGGTAGGTTTGTGGAAGTACCGGGTCATGAATGTTTTTTGCGGCTCTTATTGCGCTTACGTACTGTATGATTAGTATACTTCATGGTTTATACCCAGACATATTGGGAATATTCTTTGAACTTCCTTGCTGGATTTCATTATCCATCCTAAAACTTTTGTGACAATTTTCTCGGTAATAACGTGATTATTAGATATTGAGTTAGATTTTGGAGCTCACTAGTACTTAAAGAAGTATTTATAGATTATCATTTTATCACCAACAAGATTCTATCATCGACAACGAAAATTAAATTTACTCTCTTTTGATATAATTAGTTCATTTTGTATTAACCAGATTAAACTTTGTTGGCTGGAAAACACACAATATTAATATCAAGTTTGATGAAAACATCATATTCAATGTAGGGAATGAAAATATGATAAAATTATATTGTTTTCCATAGTGAAGAAAAGAGAGAGGAGAAAATACATATAAAAAATAATGAAGATGACAAGTAAAATTATGGTTTAAAAAATAATGAAGATGATGGTGCAAGATTAGAATTCAAAGAATAATAACGATAAAAGGTGTAAAAATAAGGTTTAATTAGAGGTGGATACAAAAATAGTGTTTTTATTAGTTTTATACGAAAGGATATTTTTATAATAAAAATATTTAAAAAATAAAAGGATGTGTACTTAGTAAAATTATAGGTGTAAATAGCAATATTTGGAGCACAAACTCTAACAAGGTGTAAAAGTTTTAGCATGTAAATACTATTTCGGACAAAAGTAAAGAATCATGATTTTTTTATTTTCTATTTTTTAAAACTTATTTTATATTTGTATTTATTTATTTCTTCCTTGTTTTTATTGCATCTCTCATCACAACTTTACATTTTTACTCATTTATATATGTGTAAAATTCAAAAGCGCGCAAAATGCTCTAACCTAAAGCAACGTGCTATACAACTCTTTATAGAGTAAAATATAAATAAATGAAATAAATTACACAACAATAATTATAAAATATATTGTAAAAATAAGAACAACTCTTAAAATTTAAAAATATATATATCGTAATTGCTTACAAAATTTACTTGCCATGGCATTCACAAGACTATAGTCTATATATAGACCAATGGTTGACTCCGCACACTACCTCTTATGACGAAATATCATGTGAGTACAAGTGCTCTGATAACAGACTCACATTCATTTTTCTTGAAGAGAAATAGATGTCCTGCATGAGGAAGCTCATGATAACGAATCCACGGTAATTTGTGAGAGATGTAACGGTTCAGCATGTAGGGAATGATCCTATCTTCAAAGCCTTGCCATATGTGAACCGAACCATTATTATCAGGGAACGGATTTGTTATGTCTGTTGGTCCAAATTCTCACTTTCCAAAAGCACTCATTATGTCTCGGTGTAATGATTCATATTCACCTTGCTGGGTTATTTTCTCCTGAATGTTAAGACACATAGTATATAAGATTAATTAATTGTGTGCATGATGAATGGATGTTATATAGTGTATCTTCATAGATTTTTCAGTTTCTAAGAACTACCAAAACAATACCTTTTTGCGTGCAATCCTAATTGTCTTCCTTTGTAAATATAAATGTCAAGATAAATTGACAAATGATAAATGCAGCTACCTGGCCAGTGTTTTGGAGTTCTGACAAGCTCTTCACGATCTCTATATCATCAGGAGACAACAAATTTGTCAAAGTCAATGAAGGGAACCATTTTTGAGTCATCCACCAATAGAACAACCAAGGGGCATAATGTGCAACTCGAAAAGTCCATTGGTCTGACTGAGGTAGCATCAGAAATGCTTCTCTTAGTAGATTTTCAGGATAAGAAGGCCACCAATAGCTTATAAACGGAGCCACCGAGGCTGCTCCTGATAATCTGCCAAAGGATATGTGTTGTTATATACAGTGTTTAATTTTTATGTAATATCTGTAATGACTTTACACAGTCAACCAATTAAAAATTATCACTGGTTCGAATTAATTTTAAAGTAGTTAATGTAAAAATCAAGAAACCTATCATATATAGATTTCAATGTTTTATTAGATGACAATGTAAAAGTTAATATGACTCAATGATAGTGCAAAAATTATTATAATATTATGTCAATACATATACAATTTACTCTTATATAGTATCACATGCAAGAATGGAAAACATCAAAAGCAAAATGAAGCTAAAGTCAGCAATTAACATGCCTGTGTGGAATGTATTTTAGGCAGCTCCAAACAGGGTAACCTCCCATTGACATACCAATTATATAAAACTTATGACCAATCTCCAATTTATCAGCTAGTTCTTGAATATCATATGCTTCACTCTTCACAGAACGTAACGAATGTGGATCACTTTCACCATAACCTGCTCTGTCAAAGTGGAGGAAATATATCCCAAGATCTTCAACAAGTTCCTACATATAAGCAAAAACACAACCAATATAACATATCTAGTATTCCATTTTCTTAGCAAGCATTACCAATGCTAGATAATTATACCAGACACAGGAGCATAAATATATAAAAGAAGAGCAAGTAGTTCATACTTGAGAAACTGGTAAACTTGTGTCTTTCGAACTGTCATAACCATGAATGACAATGATCTTGTACATAGCTTCTTCCTTTGGAATACCAAATTCTCGGTAGGCCAAATGCCTCCCATCACTGAGCTTCACTCTGGGTGAAGCGACTTCAGGACCACCTACGGATCCACATATTTTAGGAGGTGGTGGCTTTATGAACTTATAAGCCAACCCTATGAGAATCACCACCAGCGACACTGCTATTGGAATCACCATTGCTCCGAAGAGACTGCACCATCAACCTATCAGCCACTACACTACTACGTAATTAGAATTATTTAAAAGAAGCAAGGTTGTACTGTTGGTTTTTTTATTTTGAAATAATAAAAATATCTGTAACCAACCTGACAGTGTTTAACAATAATTCAGGAAACTAACCACTACCCACATCCCCTATTTTTTTGCAACATTAACGTCTCTTCCTTTAGCACACCGTAACTGACCATTTGATGGCAAGGGGTCTATAAATAAGTGTGTGCCTACAGCTTTCTTGGGTCCCTGAACTCATTCTATATACATCAGCATATACACCATCTAGTGCTTTAGAATTAGAGTTTAGAAGACTCAAGAGAAATCTTCAATGCAATCCAAGGACTCAAAATTGTGAGCAATGGCGGGAGGTATTTATGATCTTAATTTTTCCGCACTTAATCTAATTGTTTATGTTGTTTATATATAAGCATGATTAGATTATTTAGTTTTTCTAACATTTGGTATCAAAGCCTTAGTTTCTTGCCTCTGTCTTGCTTTTGTTTGACACTCATATACGTGAAATATTATTTTATTAAAATATGAGTATTTTATGTGAACGTTTTAATTATTAACAAGCTTTGGAATCATATAGAAATTGATTTTCTAAGCTTTATGTAAATTAAAACATGAATTTCGGTGTTGAAAAAGGCTGAAAAACCATTGGGCTTTTAATTCGGGTCCATGGGTTGCACTGGATCAAAGTGACCCAACTTAAGGTTGAAGATGATGAACAGTAATAAAAAAAAATTGTACTCACTATTTCTGCATTTTATACATTTCATGCATTCCTGTTTAATTTTGAAATTTGTAGAATTTTGATTTGTTTTATGCATGAATATATTATGGAAGAGTTTATTCTATGCATATATATTAAATCAAATGCATAATATTATGTTTCAATTATACAATTGTATATGAGAATTTTATTCATCATTATATTATATCTTGATCTTGAAGTGCATAATATAATTTACTCTCATATAATTAAATTTTATGTCTAAGTGATCTTTATAATTTTAATTAATTATAGACTAGTCAGAATATCTATAATTTAATTAAAATTATATATTAAGTTGTTTAAAGATCATATAAGGAATTAGACATAATATTGTAATTTATTGTTACTATTCCCATTTTTATTTTATTTATTATTTTGATTTGTGTAACGGTTGTGATACGGGTACTACTATTAGCATTATGCTAATGCTGTTATTTATGCTATCATGACTTGGCAATTTAAGAATTCAACATAACATGAAATGCATTAGATGAGAATTGAATCTGTAAGCAAATAAATGGTTATAAGGCATTTTGCCAATTGAACTAATGACAAATTTGTGATATTTGTTCACATGACCTATTGTTATTCTGTCATTACATGTATTAATTTATGTTTTCGTATACATGTAATATTAAGTTGATTAATCTAAATGATTGATTATTTAATTTTATTGTTTATGGTTAATTACAATAAAATTAATTTTGGAAATTAAAGAATATTTTGTGATCTTTATAATTTAATTAAGTAAAGTTTAGCCACAACAACTTTAATTATTTAAATTATATATTAAGAGCCTCTAGATCACATAAGGTAAATAATATTAATTATAATTAGTCATATATAATATAATAGATATTATCCCACATGAATTTCTATTATAGTTTAATATGATTAATTAGGATAAAATATTAAATTATATTTTTTGACTTGCCCACAGGAATCAGGAAACATAATTAAATAGTTTTATCATGATTTTATATGAATTTAATTGAATTAAAATTTTAGCTCACAGGCAAATTTTATGTCGCTAAATTCATAATTAATTTTGAGCATGACTTACACTACAACAAAAATCGTTATTTCCGACGGACAAAATCCGTCGCTAAACTCGAAAATCTGTCGGAAAATGGAATTTCCGACGGACAAAAATCCGTCGGTAAAACGCTCGTAGGAAATGTTGGCCGTCGAAATTTTTTTTCGTCCGTCGGAAATTTCCGACAGAAATATCCGTCTGTAATCACCCATGGGAAATTTCCGACAGATAAATCCGTCGGAAATACACGTACAAGCGCTTTCTACATCGACACCTTCTAAGACAATTTTTAAAATAACCGTCTTAAAATGTAATTTTTAAAAGAAAAAAATTGAGGATTCTAAGACGGTTTTTTTCAGAACCGTCTTAGAGTGTGTTTTAAAAAAAATCAAATTGTATTTTTTTCATTCAATGCTTACACACATTCCATGTCTATTAACTATATTTTTAATTTACAAAATCAACAAAGCAATCCAATATAAACAAGGTTACACAACTAATCAAAATCTAATCAAAATCAACAAAAGTTATTACAAAGAAACACAATATAAACATTCTTACAAACAAAGCAATCCAATATATGCAGGGGAAGGGATTGAATACAGAATGAACCATAGGGATTGATCCACTCAATTTATTTAAACTTCTAAATGTAATTTTATTTCATTAGATGCATACGAGTCTGGACTTTTTCAACCTTCCAAGCTACGTTTATTTCAACTTCTAAATGTAATTTTAAACTGGACAAGCTATATCATTAATATTTGTCAAGGGATTTCCACATCCAGTACACTCACTCAACTCTGTTTATATATACTTCCATGTCAATTTGTCAAGGGATTTCCACATCATTTCATAAGCTAAAACCAGGAGGACATCATTTCTCATAATAACAGAGCTTTCCACGTTCACAAGACTCATACTCAGTAGCATCTACAAAACAAAATTTGCCAAGGAAAATAGAAAATACATACAGAAATCATAAAAGCTCTCTTAGCTAAATTCTCCAAAAGCCACTCAGGTATGATGTTAAGCTCTCTTATCTAAACATGGCAAGAAACAAATATTTATATTAAAATTAGAATAATACCTTGCTGAAGTAAAAAAATCACAGGAGTGCAAAATTAAACATAGTAAAAAAAATGTAGAGAAATAATGTCACATGCATAAATGATTCCACCTTCATAATGAGGGATGAAGGGAAAGAATGTGAAGAATACCTTGCTGAAGTAACGAGGGATGAAGGGAACTGATTCCACCTTCAGTACATCGCACATACCATAGAAGTATAATAAATTCATTAAGACCTGCATCAATGGATATAAAAAACCTTCATTACAAGGGCAACAAATTTTCTTCTTTTTATTGCTTTAATATTTCCAAGGTTTAGTAAAACTATTTACAACATGGTTTTTTAACTATTTTTTAATAGTCTATCCTAATATTTCCTTGGCTTTTATATTAAATATGAAATGAATACATTTAAAATAAAATTGAATGACATAAAATATGACTTCTAATTTCATTCCGCTCAAGCTGAATTAAACTGAAGGTTATAAAAAAATTGCCATAACAAATGTATCAAAAAATATTTTTTTATACTATTATAATTAGAATTAATAATAAATAAATATTTTTAGAAAAATGCACATATTATAAAATGTATCCAAACTTTTTATTTTGCAATCCAGTAGCTCTTAAAATTAATCCTAAACATATATATATATATATAAAGAACTATCATTTTTCATGTAAAAGATGTCACTTTGAGTGTTAAAAAAGTCAGCTTTGTTACAAACTCGTATACATGCAAAAATAGCACAAAAAAAGCATAAAAAAAATATATTTTTGGATCTACAAGGGTCATAGAAATTTTACCCAATGTCTATACACATGAAAGCTAACATTTTTAAATACCAAGAATTCATTTTTAATGAACAAAAATTAAGTTTTGCTACTGTCAAAAGTTTATTTTCGTACACAAGCAACTAGAAATTATTTTCGTACTCAATTATTTCTATCCATATAAAGCAAGCACAAATTGATCTCAATGACCCACCAAGCAAATACAAGTTCTCACACAAGAAAACAACATGAAAAAGAGAAAAAAAAAATGTCCATACCTCTTGTAGATTTCGAATAAGTAAATGGGTAGGGAAAAAAATTGAACTTTGAGAGTCTCCAAGCCAATATCGGTAAGGCCAATCGAATGCCTCACACCTAAATCATTTTCTAAGCTAAAAATTTTCATTGTCAACACAAATTTATATTTGAAACAGGTAACTACAGAAAAGTAAAACAATATAATTGAAATATTACCTGTGTATTAGGTCTGCGTCCTGTAGCAAATATAATATGTGAGAAACCGTCCACTGTACATTTGTTGGTTTTTAAAGAGAATGAGCCATCAGCTGACTTTGTGATAGCTTGGGGAGACTCCTCGGTATGGAATTCAATACCTCTTACAGACATTTGCTCTGAAACAAAATCTCTAATCTGCAGACATGGTTCACAATTTGAATGTGAAGAAAGTTTATGAAGATGTAACAATTCAATATTTGTATCATCCATGGTTGCATACCTCTTCATCAAATCCCCGCAAAACCTTCTTTTGCAATATAAATACATGAACCTCACTTTTCAAACCATTAAAGATACCAGCAAACTCCAAGGCAATGTAACCACCACCAACAATGGCTATTTTCTCAGGTTTTGTTGGTAAATCAAGGGCAGCATCTGAATCTATTGCATATTTCTTCCTAGGAATATTAGGAATGAAGGGGCGACCTCCAACGGTAACTAAAATGTGTTTGGCTGAATATAGCTTCCCATTAACATCAACCATGTGAGGATATATAATCTATTGCATATTTCTTGTCCATTTTATATTGAACACTCTCCCAGCACCATATGGTCCCTTCAAAATATCCTATAAAACGCATAAGGACAAATGGTCTATTAAAAAGCTCATGACCATGTGTGTTCAGGAGGAAGGAAGGTTGCAATTAGAACAAGGAGAGAGTTCTCTGCTGACAATTGAGAAAAATGACAAGAAGATAAAATATAAGAACAAGGGAATTGGTAAAATACCACCCCAGACTGGAATTAAGAAAGAATCATCCAGATGTTTTTTTCTGTAAAAAGAAAGGGCACATGAAGAAAGAATGTTCTAAGTTCAAACTATGGTTTGGAAAAGAAAGGTATGCCTACCTCTTTAGTTTGTTATGAATCTAATATGATTAATCATAACACATGGTGGATTGATTTGTAATATGGTCTTTTCTATTTTAATTTGCAAAATGATACCACTTATGATGCTATGCATGTTAATGTTGGCATGAATCGATGTGTTATGAATGAGGATTCCTCTATGTTGTGACACCTAACATTAGGACACATCTCTATCGAGATAATTAAGAGATTGGTAAATGAAGGGGTACTTAGTGCTTTGAATTTTGCTGATTTTGAGACTTGTATAAATTGCATTAAGGGAAAGCAAACAAACAAGTCTAAAAAGGGTGCCAAGAGGAGTACTAAATTATTAGAGATTATACATACATATATTTGTTGTCTTGATATGAACATATATGGTCAGAAATACTTCATCTCTTTTATAGATGATTATTCACGATACATGTATCTCTACATGCTTAATAA
>PYAF01004402.1:1083260-1113261 GCA_007407185.1 Glycine tomentella | reverse complement strand
GTAAGAATGATATTAAGAAACTCTATTGTGATGTTTTTCATTAAGTTTATGCGCATCTACAGTTATTTATTCTGAAAAACATCAATTAAGTTTGGACCTAGAATAAACATTGGGTTTATTCATTAAGTTGTATGGGCTAAGGGATATAATGCATTGTAATACACGGAAGGTAATACTCATTATTAAGAGGACTTATCGCTATGATTCATGCATTTTATTTCTTGTTATGTAAATTAAGGGACATGTTGACCAAGTGGGAGAATGTTGGTTTTTTTATTTTGAAATAATAAAAATATCTGTAACCAACCTGATAGTGGTCAACAATAATTCAGGAAACTAACCACTACCCACATCCCCTATTTTTTTGCAACATTAACGTCTCTTCCTTTAGCACACCGTAACTGACCCTTTGATGGCAATGGGTCTATAAATAAGTGTGCCTACAGCCTTCTTGGGTCCCTGAACTCATTCTATATACATCAGCATATACATCATTTAGTGCTTTAGAATTAGAGTTTAGAAGACTCAAGAGAGATCTTCAATGCAATCCAAGGACTCAAAATTGTGAGCAATAGCGGAAGGTATTTATGGTCTTAATTTTTCCGCACTTAATCTAATTGTTTATGTTATTTATATATAAGCATGATTAGATTATTTAATTTTTCTAACATGTATTGCATTTTTTTTCAATAATACAATCAATCTCAAGGTCAATAACAGTTGCCACTCCAATAATTTTTAAAATAATACCAGAACCAGCATACACTTCTTTATAAACCTTACCATCCGGAGCAAAATTTGTTACAAAGTCATGTATGTATTCATATAGGTTCAGTAATGTAGTCACTAAATTATATATATATATATATATATATATATATATATATAAAGCTATAAAGCTATAAAAGTTGATTGTACCAATGTTTTGAACATAGACTAAGGATATTATTAGGAAGAACATAACATGTATAACCATTTGGATTCCTTGTTTCGGATATGTATGAACTATGTCAAGAAATTCATATATGACCAAACTATTTTGCCATGCTGGATCTATGTGATTCTTTCTTTCCTTTGTGAATGAGATTTAATACCACAAAGTCCTAACAAAACTGTGCTAATGACGTGCTTGTATAAAGTAGAAACGGAAAGCAGTTGAAACTAATGAAAGAAAGTATATACCTTGCTGCCGACAGCAGGCAGCAACTATACACAAACAAAATCTCCTGTGTGTGAGAGAGGATAGACGACAACAAGAAGAGGAATAAGCTATGAATGAGTGAACGGTGGAGCCATGAAAAGTGGAACTCTCCCTCATAAAAACGACGAGAAATTCTTTTATATGGAAAAAATAATTCTAGAGCCTATAATATATTCCACAATTCAATTCTCAACATTCTTCATCCAATCCCAGAAAACAAAACAAAGAATATCAGTGCGATGTTCAAGTCAGCACACTCTGTTCGGTGGTGGAATAACCATCATCCAATTTTTTTTCGATTCTAAAATAATAATTATTATAGCAAAATTATTTATTTAAAAAAGTAAAAGTATTAATTGTTTTTCATTTTAAAAATATAATTACTTCTTATTTTATTAATATTTCTATCATTTTATTGTTAAAATGAAATAAATAAATAAAATTCTAAAAGAATGCTTCCCAGAAAACTTCGTTCTTAAAGACATCAGTCCCAAAACCAAACCGGTTCCTTCCTTCACAACAAAAGCACATGAACTGATGAACGAGGAGGAATAATAACATGTTACATGGCCACGAGACTGCCACGTGGCAACCAATGAACCTCATTTCATAATATTATTAATTATTAATTGACAGAGAATAAATGTCAGAACTGCAAATGAAAGCACCGGTACCGGCTATATTTATTACATATTCTAACCGGACAAAAAAATGAAATTCAACATAAAATTCACAGGTTATGGAGGACAAGCTAAACTAAAATTATATCAAATTGGAAAACTAATATATATAAAATAAAATAAAAAATCCAAAGAAGACTAACCTTCAGCAAGTAAATTAAGGACTCCTCTCCCAGTAGCCGGTGGTGTTGCTTGTATGAATCTGAATCCCAAACCAACAATGTTTCCTTCTTCTGCTTCAAATAGCATATGTTCTGCCAAAGCTTACTCACATAAAGAGCGAAATAAATAACCATATCTGACCATGTTGTCACATACAAAAATTAAAATTGAGTGTTGGTGGATAAAATTGATTTTAAATGAAATTATTTTTCTAAAATTAATTTTTGTTAAATTTAAATATTTTATTATAAAATTAAATTAAAAGTAAAATTTAATATAAAATTTTAGATTTTTAATGTAGAAACTATTCAAAATTGTTTCAATTCTTAATTAATTGTGGATCTAAAATTAATTATAAATTCTTTTTCAACACAAAACCAAACGATGTAAAAATATATTCAAAATCAATTATATTAACTTCAAATCTAACATTTTTCGTATCGTAATGCTTATGAGCTGCTAGTGTACGTAGCAGAAACATGTAATGTAAGTGCATAACATTGCCCTTTTTTAGGAGCACGGTGAAGTGAGAACCGACAAGGCGACAAATTCTTAGGAACCAATTACCTTTTGTACGCCATTGATTACAAGCTTCTACTCTCTCAACCAAACAAAAAATAGGTGATAGAAGTAAATATGATCATCAAAGTATTCCCGCAAAAACAACAACTAACGCATTATTGTGTTGATTTTGAAAATTTGGCTCACCATTCTCTCTTACGGTCTAATTATTCCTCACTCCCTTTTCTTTTCCTCCAATGGCCCATTTTCAGATTGACGACCTATCACCAAAATCAGGTGTCATTACGTTTTTAACAATAATATTAATAAAATAATTTATCAATTTCTTAACCATTGATTTGCGCAATGCATAACATTTTTCACTTATCATTCTGCTGTTAACCATGTTAATTTGTTATTGATTGATTGTGCTCGAAAACATGTCTTACTTTCAGTAACAAACGGAACTGGTGAAAAGGAATCTAATTTGTCTACTAGAAAAAGAAAGGATGCTAAGCAAGCTAATTAAATGAGTGGTCCAGTTAATAATTAATTTGTGCATCAAGATATCTTGGCATTATGCATTAATATTAGCAACTACCAATAATTTGGATATATTATATTTTTAGTTGCTAAGAAGGCCTTAACAATTACTCGCTGATTTACATATAAATAGTTTGATTAAAATCAGTTAATATTGAAAAAGAAGACATTTCGTACAATTTTATATTTTTTATGTAATGAGTCATTTTTTTCTATCCTTACTTTAAGATGTTAATAAAACCTATGTAAATGATGAAAACGATGTACACTATACATTACATAACTTTCCTGTTGAATGTGCTAACCGAACCCAAAGAAATATTTAATCTCCCAGTCATGATATTGTATGGTATATTGTATTTGCCCAGACTATACACATCATGATACCACAATATAACAAAGTTACCAATGATTTCTGCAGGAACAGAAACCCTTGTCAAAATGATGAAAACGGTTTTGATCTCTGACTATAACTCGACGGTTGTAGATTTTTGAAACCAGCTGCATGAAAGTGTGACAATCACAACAAATTCTTAAATTCTTCACTATATGAATGGGACTACCCTGATGGCTATTCAATAGTCCAAAAGCAAGAGCCATCTTTTCACTGTGAAGAGTTAGTTGGCTCTCTTTTTCACCCTCTTCAATATCTATAAAAACTTGATTGAGATCAGGTTCATACCCCTCCAACTTCAACTTGCACACAATCTCCTCTAACATAGAGAGAACGCTTTGGTTGTACCCCACATCCATGGCCTTCCCCACGAGGAACTCATGGACTTTACCATCCACAAGAATAGAGCTACATCCAGGAATTTTTCTTACTCCTCTTTTTCTCATCAATGATCTAACTTTACTCACATCATCCCACCTTTTCTCTTTGGCATAGATATTCGAGAGAAGAACATAACAACTTGAATCTTGTGGAGCCAATTCTATAGCTCTTAAGGCAGCAGTGTGCCCCATCACAACGTTATTGTGCTTCATGCTGGCACTGAGAATGGCCTTCCAAATTAAAAAATCAGGTTCAAAAGGCATTTCATCTATAACCCCAAGTGCCTCTTCTAAGCGACCTGCTCGACCAAGGAGGTCAACAATGCATCCATAGTGCTGAATTTTAGGAACTATCTTGTACTTCACCTGCATGGTTTCAAAATAAAATTGACCCTCATCCATAAGGCCTCCATGGTTGCAAGCACTTAAAAGCCCCAAGAAAGTGATATCATCAGGCTCAAGTTCCACCCTCTCCATGTCCTGAAAAATCTCAATAGCTTCACGGCCAAGTCCATGGAGTGCTAAACCAGAGATCATAGAATTCCAATCGCCAATGTTTTGCCGGTGACAGATGCTTCTAAATACATGGTAGGCATTTTCTATTTGACCACATTTAGCATACATGTTTATGAGAGCCGATCCAATAAAACTGCAACTTTGATGTACCTTATTAGTAAATATGTAATTGTGCACCCATTTACCTTCCTCAAGAAAACCAAGGTCAGCAATGGCTGAAAGGACACTAACAACAGCAGGGGCATCCGTTCTAACCCCTAAACTCAACATTTCTCTGAACAAACATAACCCTTTCCTTGGTTGATGATTAAGAACAAAAGCTGAAATCATACTCGTCCAAGTCACCACATCCCTGACACCCATGTCCATAAAAACCTCCTCAGCAAGCTCGCACATCCCATGCTTCCCATACCCATCAATCATGGCATTACACGAAATAAGGTCCCTCTGAGGCATTTTCTCAAACACCTCACGCGCAATTTCAATCTCACCAGCTTTCAAGTAACCCGAAAGAAGTGAGTTCCAGGAGATCAAGTCTCTTGTGGGCATTTTATCAAACACCGACCGTGCAAGCTCAACCATGCCAACCTCCAAGCACATGCGAACCAAGGAGTTTGTGACAAACGTGTCATTCCACATATGGGTTTTCAAAATGAAACCCATGATTTGCTTCCCTTCCTCGAATGCACACGATTTGCCACAAGCTTTGAGTGCAGAGGGAACAGAAAACTCGATTCCGCGCAAGTGGTGGAAGCGAGAGAGCGCGTGGGCGAAAACGGAAACGGCGTCGTAGGGGTTACTGCTCTGAGAAAGAGCGTTGACGAGTTTAGCGACAGAGAGTGCGTGAGTGACGAGGTTTGTTTTGACAATGTACGCGTGAATTTGGCGCACTTGGGACTGTGTTATGCGTTTCTCCGACAACAACCTTGTTGGGTTTGCCCCAACTGTAACCGAAACACAGCTTGATCTCATGTTAACAACAAACAACCTTTGCTGCCGTCGCTTCTCCAACCGTCGTTCTGAAATTTCTGCTTCGAGGGCCTGCTGGGCCTCTTTATGCGTCGTTTTCTTCTTACACCATTCCATTTTTTAATACACCCAAAATTAAATAATACAATTTCGAAATTATCCTTCTTAATAAGGTTAAATACGGATACAAATGGATTGTTGCACATGTTCTTCTTCTTCGTTCTCATGGCACCATTCTTCTTCTTCGTTCTCCAGTCACTATTCTTCTTCTTCCTTATTCTCGCATTTTGCTCCAGCTCTCGTTGTGCAAGAAGGCAAGGAGTGGGTGGTCTTCGTCATTCTTTGTTCACAGAGCTTTCTTTGTTGCCTCCGCCGTGAGTTCTCAGTTCCTGCAAATTTTTATTTTTTTGATACAGATTCACAAATTGGTATTAATTATACAGATTGGGCAATCCGTATGAAGCTTACGGACTTCATACTGATTGATCAATCCACAAAGTTCATACATATTACTCAATCCATATGAAGCTAAAAGATTTGTCAATTCGTAAGTTTCATATGGATTTTCCAATCCATAGTTTTTTTAAAAAAAAATTAAATAACATAATTTAAATTATTTAATTATCATATATATTAGTCTATTAAATAGTTATTTATTATTTATTTGAGAAATTTTAGGTTCTAACAAAAAAAATTACATTTTAATGAACAAAAGTAATTACAAAGGTCTAGTTAAATTGATTACACATGTGTTAAATAGATTTTATGATATTTATTTGTTATTCTTATACATATGTGTTTTTTAAAAACAATATTTCCATTCATAATAATAAAATAATATGTATGTGTTTTATTTGTTTTTTTAACTTTTAATTGATAATAATAAAATAATATGTATTTGTTTTTTTATAAAAAAATTTAAGTTGATAATAATAAAACAATACCTATGTGTTTATTTTTAAAATATTTCAATTCATAAGAATAAAATAATATGTATGTGTTTTATTTATTTTTTTAACTTTTAATTGATAATAATAAAATAATATTGTGTTTTTTTTATAAAATTTTGAATTGAATATAATAAATTGATATGAATGTGTTTATTTATTTTAAAATTGAACTTGATAATAATAAAATAATACCTATGTGTTTATTTTTTAAATATTTCAATTCATAAATATGTGTTTTATTTATTTTTAAACTTGTAATTCATTATAATAAATTAATGTGTGTGTATTTTTTTGTTTTTTTTTTTTTAACTTTGAATTCTATGAAAATAATTGAAATTAATTGTAAATTTTTGTAATTGAACTTTGTTGAAGTTTTGGGTTGTTTGAAGTGTTAGACTAAGAATTTTGAAAATTTGTAGATTATGGTTAGAAGTAGCGGATTGAGTCGGTCATTAGGCAGAGTTGTAGACAGAACTTTAGGTAGAGATGTTAGTGGTAAAGAAGAAAAAGCCCCTGAGTACCGAAGACCAACAGCATCAACGGAGACATCAGGCAAGTGTTGTTGTTCCTAAGGATGCTCCTACTCACAATAATGATCAGTACTCAAAGTAAGACAGATCCTGCTTGGTTGATCTTTGGTGTTTGGTCAACTGTTTCTTTTGAGCACCTTTTGTTTTGACCTTTTTAAGAGGATGACACATTGAAGTTAGATCAGGATATGCAAGTTATTTCAGTTTATTCTTTAGAGTCACTTTGTCACACATGTCAAGATTTTCAAACTGCTTGGATATGACTTCCATCTCTTCGGTTATGTGGATTTTGCACTCATCTATACCTTGATTTGAAAAATTTACCCTTTGGCAAAACATATGGACGATGTCAAGCAATATGCTACCAACAACATATATAGTTAGCTCACATGCACAAGACAGATCATGCATAATTCTCATAACACATCCACAACGAGAATTGTCAATGCCCGCATAATTGACTTGCTCAAATTCCGCAGCAATTTGGTTTAATGCATACCTTGACATCATGCCGATAAGTCTCTTGTACAAGATAATTTTAAAAACATGTCTAACCACATATGTGCTTCTCTCAAAATATGTCTTTATATTTCATTATGTTGTGATCTTGTTGTTCATGGCATCCCAAACACTATATAGATCTACAAGGCTATTTTCTTGTAGTCTCTTTAATGTCTAATGGGCAGACTTAACCCTGCAGTTACACAGGAAAATAATTACTTTCAACAACAAGTATGTTCTTTAAAAAATAATTTAAACAATGTTGACAATTTTCATACCTGTTAGTAGTAGTGTTTCCTAGATGCATGACTTTATTTGTCCATGTTGTTACAAATATTTGTCTGTGGGGGTTCAACCATATATCTTTCACATAATCAACAAACATTGGTCAGGATGAGCAAACAATTTCAAACTTTATAAGACGGTCATCATAGCCTTTTTCAGTAGCACAATTCATAAGACTCCCATATGCTTCCATGACATATTCCCGTGCATTTTTCTAACGAATAAAGGTTTTACATTTTGTCTTGACATTCTTGTCGATGTAAAACCGACACAACAAGTTGGTTGACTTAGGGAACACAATTTTCACTGCATTCATCAATGTTGAATCTCTATCAGTAACAATGACCTCATGAAAAAAATCACTTTTCAGAAAAATGTCTCTAAAGCGTTCAAGATCCCACAAAACATTGTTTATACGTTCAGCATCCAAATAGACAAATGTAGTTGAAAATATCATATGACATGCATTGCTTAATTTTACTGCATCCGGATGTGTCCAAAATATGTCACATACAACATTTTCATCCTTCAATCTATGTCAACGGATATACATATCATGTTTAAGAAGTTCCATTAATTGTTGCACTTCAGTATTACTACCTCTTATAGAAGAACGATATACATATTTTGCATTGTACACTTGCTTCATTGTTGTATAATTATTGGCATTGTGATCCTTCAAAGTTAGAAGAATATTCTTTGGTTTCACCATCGACCTTGTCATATAGGCAACAATAATCTTCTCATTCTCAGTTAGTTGACCAGCATATGGATGCTCAGTCAATGACTTAGCCAAAGCATGATTATGAGTCACCTTTCACCTCCCAGGATTGGTTTGGCTCGCAATTTAAAAGGACAATCACATTTTCTAGTGCTAGTCATTGTCCATACTAAATCTTTGTTGAATGCTCTATACTTTTCACTCCTTTCACAACCAATTAAAACAAAAGAGGTCATTCCCTTCTTTCCAGTTGATGTGTCAGACCTCATTATCACAATTACAAAACCAATATCATATGCAACAATACGAGCTCATTTCAATACCTCCTCACGAGAATGAAACACCTACAAAAATGGATAATACATAAATCATTCATTTAACAACTTTAACTAAATATAAAATCATATAAATACCTCAGAAATATTGAAGGTATCATAACAATCAATCTCACAATTAATATTTTCAAACAAAGCAGTTTTCTCTTTGTTGTCTTCATTCATATTAATTTCTTCAAACATAATATTGTCATACATCTACTCGTCATTGTCCATCTTAACAAACCGTAAATAAATTATTAGTTGACAAGACATATGCATAATAATATTTAACATCATTAAAGTGTTAATATAATACAAACTCTACACTTTTTTTTTAGCAGGAGTATTGCAAATTTAAACGAAATACAATAAATTGTTCATTAAAATAATAATAAAGTATCCTAAAATAATCTTCCAATTTCAAAATAAATAAATAAATAAAATAACCAAGTTCAATCAAAAAAATACATTAGAAGACTAAGTATCCAATTTAACCTATAGTAAACTATGGTAACAATAATGACAAATAATTTTTATGATTAAATTTTATAAAAACTTGTTAGTACAAATTGTATCACATTAATAATTGTATGAATTTTAATATTTAATTTACCATTTCATTTTAAAATTAATTTAAAGCTGAAATTTTTTCCTATAAGTTTATATATTTTATTTTTATTCTTACAAATTAATAATAATGTGACATTATGACATAATAACATCAATATTTTATTTTATATCATTATTTTTGTAAAAAAATTCACTATGGTAAAATAAAATAATAATTATAAAAAAATGAAAAAATAGAAACTGTATGCTACATACGGATTGGCTAATTCGTATAAAGCATACAAATTACTCAATCTGTATATTCGTATGAAGCATACGGATTAAGCCACATATATAACAATCACATATTACCTAAAAAAAATTGCAATGACGACAAAGCCAAATACAGTGAAGGAAACCACCACAAGCCAAAAGGGAGCTTCGCCAACAACAAAATACAAATGCCACACAAAAATCGAAAAATAAGTAAAAAGGAAGACACATAAAATCAAATACCACAAATGAACAAGCACCCGACAACAACAGCAACAAGAAGAAACAAAGAAGGGTATTTTTGGAATAATTGAAAAAGAAATAGTGTATTAAAAAATGGAATGGTGTAGAAGAAAATGCCTCTTTACTTTCATGTTGGGGGTTGCTATTGGCCCCAACCAAATTGCTATTAGCCTCTATTGCCATTTAAAAATTCTAAATTTATTTCCACTCACAATACATAACGGAATCATATTTTCACAACATTAAAGGATGCAAAAACTGTTGTTCAACAAAATTAAGATTCTATTTTTTGCACATCCCTTGTATAATCTGCTGTGCATCGTGGTTTTTGAAAAAATTGTACAACAGAATTATGATTCTTTTATGATATTCGTTGAGGCATACAACCAAATTGTATTTTTGTTATGTATTTGATATGATTTTTTTATAAATTATAAATGAAATCTACATTTTTAAAGTAATCAAATTAATTGTGATATAATTTATCATTTTTAATAACAATCTATATATTTTTAATTAAAATTAAATTAATTGGATATAAGGTAATGGGGTAATCAAATTAATTATAGTAAGAAGTATCTTTATTAATAGTAACAAAATCAATTCATGATATTAATTTGACTATAATTAAAAAGAGTAATTTATGTCATAAACAATTTAAATTTATTTTTAAAAAAGTAATTTATGTAATAATTAATTTGATTACTGTTTAAAATAAGATAATGTGGATTGTTATTAATATAGTTTGTATCAAAATTAATTTAAGTAAAAAACTAACTTATTTTTATAATTAATTTTTTATGAAAAAATACATAATAAATTCATGATTTTGTTGTGTTATAAAAAACATAAAAAAAATGAAATTATGGTTTCATGGTAAAAAAAAGATATAAGATATTTCATTATATTCATAAAAATGAAAAAAAAAATACCTTCATGAGTGTGAGTGCAAAGAGTGAAGAGAGAGAGAGGAGAGAAGAAAAGAAGAAGAAGAAAAAAAGGAAGAAATGAATTAAGAAAGGGAGAGAAAAAAAATATAAAATAAATGAAGAAAGAAAAAAGAAAAAGAGTGAGATGAAATGTTTAAAGGACACTTTATAATTGCTATTGGTTAGGAGGGACCAAGAGCATTTGTAGTAATCACCCTTCATGTTTTCCACAAGTCCATTTTCCAAAAGAGTGTTTACAATTGCAAATCCTACGCAAAAAAGAAATCGCAGCGATAAATAGATTTTGCAAAGTATAACACCCAAAGAATAAAACTAACAGATACAATGAATTAGTTAATATAATTTTTTTGGACTAAGGTTTTATTTTTTAAATTTTAAATAATAGTTTGATCGGTCTTTTTTTTATATTTTTTCTGTTAATATTTTTAGTATGTACTATCAAATAATGATATAACACTAAATATATTATTATTTAATTACATTTTAGGTAGAAGGTTTAAAATCCATTCAACAATAATTTCTAACAATTATAAATCGTCAAAAATTACTTCTCTCGTATTTCTCTCTTACTTTTATTTTTTTAGAAAAAATTGAATAAACAGAAAGATATATAACTAATGTAATAAAAAATAATTTTTTAAAATATTAAATATTTCATTTTTATGCTATTATACAACTAATAATAATATAATTTTTTTAATATATACTATCTCATAAATAAATTTATACAATATGATAATTATATTTTTCATCCTAATTAAAATAATTAATAAAAGAATATATTTAATTAAATATATTTTTATAAATAAATATAAATTATGTGATATTTTTATAAATATATAAGAAATAAAAATTAACTGCTCTTGCAAGTCCACCGGGGAGGACATCCCAGAGAATAGGAGTGGTATCTTATTGTTTTCGACGAGACCTTATATACTAACAACAAATTTAATTAGACATTATTGTGTCATATCAAAAGTATTCACTTTGATTAGACGCCTTATGAAGAGAAGCGAAGTTGATGTGTGGACAAAAAGTAATGTTAGTGACTTCTTAAATTAAAATTATTTTAGTATAATTTTAATAGAATATATTCTAAAATATTCTAAAGAATATTTTTAATTTTTATTAAGTTAAATAGATTAAATTATATATTTCAATATCAGAAAGAAAGGCAATGTAAAGAAAGAGAAATGTAACATACTTTCACGATATTAAGTTAAATAAACTATACAATAAAAAAGTCAAATAAATTATTATTAACTTTTAGGTATAAAATAAATTATATTAAAAAAAATATACTTCACATATATTAGTTAACGACTATCAAGGGAGACATCTTGGTACTCAACCGTGGTCAGAAAAAGAAATTAATATCAAAACAGAGAATCAATATAATATCCACACCCCTCAAAAGAAAAAGAAAAAAAATATAATTTACTCAATATTTTAAGTGACTAAAGATTCAGTCTTACAAGTTACAATAGCATTAAAATTTTCACCATCAATTTAGATAATCATTGATAATGATGATTAACATTTAAAACTGCAAATTTCCACTTTAAACAACAGTCGAACCATTTGAAATAGAATATCTAGTCAAGTCAGTGTGTAACATTTCATCAACTTTTTAATTAAAACTAAGATTGTGATCATATATATTCTCGTTTTTGCCCTTTCGAAGAAGATAGAGATATTCTTTAATGCTTTGTTCGTATCACAAATTCATAATTCTTGTACCATAATTTATAAAATTCCATAGTTTAAATAAACCGATGTCCTTATCCAATGTTTTTTGAGGTCATATATACATATATATATATATAGAGAGAGAGAAATATTAATAAACTAATTTATAATATTTGTTTGGATAAACAACATGAATTAAACACTTGTTTTCACATGGAAAATTTTACCATAAAATTTATTGAAATAAAGTATTTTTTTTTATAAACTCAATTTGGAAGTTTATTGATATTTTAAAAACATATTAGTAATAATAATAAATATTTTTAAAGTTAAAAGGATATAGGACTTTCTTCAAATTTATCATTGGATCTGGATTCTTATTAAAAGTTGTTAATTTCAATAATTATTTTGATTAAGTATATATAGCATATTTTTATGCAACAAAACACATTTAGATAAATAAAGTATATTTTCAAGTAAAAGTTAATTTTTAAAAAAAATTATGTCAAGTGAGGGATATGCAACATATCAAAAACATAATATATCTTATGCAATAAAATATCTTGTATGATATTAAACCCAACAAATTTAAATTTAGACCTTATATTATTTTTATATTCTCAAAACTATTTTCATATTAATTATGATTTTAATTTCTATATATTTTCAGTACAATTTTTTAAAAGCAATCAATTAATCATAAGTCATTATTATTATGTTTAAGATAATTATGATAAAAATTAATAAATTTATCCTAATTAATATTTTTTTTATTAAATTTATAATACTATCACTTCATACATTATTCACGCATATATATCCTATAGCGTAGATATATATCATACAAATTCTTATATGATGTTTGTTAGATGCAGAAAGAGCTTGAATTATTAAGATGCTGAGACTTTTAGTCTTGGATAAGTTTTAGTTTTTACATATCATTTAATTGAAAACATATGTAATCTTCATATACATAAGAGTTTCATCTTATGATTTATTGCATTGCATAAATATCATTCATTAAATTGTATTCATGGTTTTCATAAAAGTACTTGTTTTGTGAAAAAATTTTAAGTTTTCACGATTGCATAAAAAGTCAAGTGTTCATTGTTTAAATTTTGGAAAAACTATTTTCGCACTGCTTTAATCGATTACCAGATTATGGTAATCTATTATTTAAGCTTTGATGAACACTTTCATCGATTACATTGCACAAACACAGAATAAGTCTTCCTCTGATAATCGATTATCAGTAATCAATTACTTAGCACATTTTTTAAAAACAAGATTTCTTGTGTTAATCGGTTACATGGTGAATTAATCGATTACTTTGCTCATATGTCTTTTTCAGAAAGTTCAATAACACTTTAATCGATTAAATATGATATTAATCGATTACACAAGTGAAATTAATCGATTACATTGATGATTTAATCGATTACATTCAGTTACTATAGTTTTCTATAAAAAAAGTTGTTGGATCTTTTAAAAACTACAGATCATTATACTACGAAAATTTCAAAAATTTTCAAAAGCCTTATGAAGTGAGAAGAGATACTTTGAGTCACTGAGCTTTTGTCCCACAAATTCAAAATCTTTATGTTACTTTGAAAATTTTCTTCTTGGGCAAGATTCTAAAGAAGTTCTTGGAGAGTTTGCTCTGAAATTTGTTTTCATTCAACCTGGATTAAGATTGGTAAATCTTATACATTCATATTTCTTGAATCATCAGGTTGTCTCTCCATTAAATTTGTTTGTAATTCATTTTAGCATTTCAATTTGTTTGTTACTATTACAAAAGATTTCTTAAGGCTTGTCTAAAGTAGGTTTCTCTAGAGGAAATAGTAGAGAGGGGATTCTCAATGTTTTGATTACTAGGAGTCTAAGGGAGTTGGATTTCTTATCTTAATCTAGGTTTGATTAAGGGTGACTATTGTAAGTTTGTAACAAAAGAATTTTGTGAATAGTGAAACTCTAACCAATTTGGTTGGAAGAAACTGGATGTACCTTTTCAAAGTGAGAAGTGAAACAGTATAGGTGTTGAATACTTTCTCTTTATTTCTTTTTGCTGTCATTGATTGTTATTCATTTGGATAATCTTTTCAAAATAAAAAAAAATATAATTTCAGCTATTGTTTTATTTAAAAGTGGTATTTGATTGACTGAAAGTTTTCAAAGGATTCGTTGTGATAAGATCCATAATACTCTGATTGTTTTAAAGATTTTAAAAGATCAAATTTAAACCAATTAACTTCTCCTCTGGATTATTTTGTGTGATCATACTGTTTTCAATATTTATTTCACAAAATCTTGTTGAATTTTTGAGAATGTTATTCCTTAAAACATTAGATGAAAATGACATTTGAGTATTTCAAGAAAAATATGTTTGATTAATTATTAAGAATTTTTTTATTTCAAGAAATATTTAAAATATATGTTTGATTCACATCATTTTTTTAAAATTTATTATATTACAAAATATCATTTTTGTATTGAATAAATTATTATATTTTATATCAACTATACCATGAATTGATTTTACATGATGTGAATGTTGTGCATCATTGAAATATATATATATATATATATATATATATATATGAAATTAAATTCAAACTTATAATTGAAGATGATTTTCATGTTATACAATTTTCACCTCATGGATAGGAAACAAACCGAGAAAAATCCTAGAAAAATATGTAAAGTGAAATTCTGATTTACATAGTACGTAGCTGAAATATGCATAAACGAAAATAATAGAATTGGTAAGTAAGTAGAAGTAGTGGATACTGGATACTAGATATTAATAACGAGGATATAATATTATTTCTATACAATAAATCAAATTTTCATCACACAAGAATCCACATTCTCACTCTCTTCTATGAGAATCAAATCAATACAAAAATAAAATAAGCATGAAAATCTAATTTCCTTAAGAATAAACTATGTTCCAAAATCTTTTTTATTACCTTCTAACAAACCTGAGAAAACATATTCTCATCTTCATAATTCTAATAATTCAACAAGATTTTGTGAGACAAAAGACCCCTTAGTATAATTAAGTATACGTTCCACTAATATATAAACTTTGAATTAACTATATATGTTATAAATGTATTCTTATTTTCCATTTTACATGCATTTTACTTTAATTAAGAGAGCTAAATCCTATCTTTATCATCGGTCACTCAGCGTATAGCAATCAATATATGGATGTAATTTAAACAATTTATTTTGAGATTCTTATCTGCTGTTGATTGCCCCCCATAATGTAATGTATAATTAAGTAATTTTTACACATTTTACTCTAATTATATAACTTTTAGCAACTCTTGAATGATCATCTCTTAAATGGGAAAAAATATATTTTAATCATAAACAATAAACAATATATGGTACTTAATTTTCTTGCAAAAAAAAATGGTGCTTAATTTTAATTAAGCAACTCAACTTGACATGTATATTTTTTTAAATGGAAAAAAATTAAAAACAACAATGTCTTAAAATAAGTAAATCATTAAGTAACGAGTGCGGAAAATGTTCTTAGAGAATAATAATGAATTAATGAAATATATCCTTTTGTCTTTATTTTAAAATAGATTTTTTTTTAAAGAAATGGTACCTTCGTGATAATATTGTCTATAATTATGAATGGAAGTCAATTGAAAAACTTCAATCTAACAGTTGAAATTTGCATATTGAATGTTGACTTTATAGCAAAAAAATGAAAGTTGAAGCCAAGCCAAGCACTAGATCCATATGATGCCTTCATGCCAGTATGGGTGGCCCCTTCTACCAAACTTAAGTTAAATAGGGGAATCCATAACGAAAGGCAGGGTTCTAGGAAAAGACTGAGTTTGTTATTCCTTATTTTCTCTCAAAAATATTAAATGTGTCGTGGCCGTGATGGAAAACCGGATCGATGAGATTCTACGAGTCCGTTTAATTTAATTAACAATTAAATGCGAATTAAAGCGAAGCATCAAACTAGGTTATCCCCTAGCATATATATGCATTGTACTTGAGCAGAGTAAATTTAGAATTTCTTTTCTCGATTAGCAAGGACGAAAGAAGAACAATGACAAAAAAATATATAAATGCCTATAGCAGCAAGAAGATATTATATATTTTGTCCTTTAATATAATTTATATAAAAAGTTCTCGTTTTTTTAAAAAAATATTTTGTCTTTTTTGCTAAAATGACTAATCTATTTTCTTATATTATTTATATAAATTTATTAAATATAAACTGTGTTGCTTTATTTCTTTTGAAAAAAAATTAAGACATCATCTTTTTAACATACTATCGAAAATTCCATGTATAGATAATAAAATATTATTCGTAAAATTTTGAAATTCGCTTGAATAATAATAATAGTAATAATAATAATAATAATAATAATAATAATATACTCTCTGAAAATTAAACATGCTGAATCTAACTGTGCTAGAATTTCTTGGATTTTAAAGTGACTACTTCGTAAGTGACTACAGCATATAATTATCAAAATAAAGTGACCCAAAGGGGAATAGGAATATTGTAATTAAGAAGATAATAATTTTATATATGGTTCTAGTCTTCTTGATAGAGCTATCCACTCTCCCCACTCTTCCTGATATAGCTATTCACTCTCCCCCACTGCTGTAGTTTCAAATTTTCAATATCAAAAGTGGTCCATTCCATTCCATCTGAATCTTCTTTAATGTGAAATGACCAAAGCCACTACCTCTCAAATTTTGTTTGTACGTAACTTATGTTAATTTTGTGAGTGGAATACCTTTATACTCCAAATTCTCCCTTTCATAGTCGGCAAATTAAATTACTATGAGAATTTAGTTAGGGAAGGTTCTAATAACACCCATAGAAGGAATTTCAACTTTTTAATACCATGATTGGAAATGGTCCCAGCCAGACCATATATAATTTCTCCAGTCCTTGGAACCTCAAATTCTCCCTGCTCCCCCCTTTGCATATATCTTATAAGATAATAAAGAAAATGGGAATCACTGCTACGTGCTAGCTAGCTTGGCCTCAATAATATATATGTCACGGTATGCCCTGATTTAATTTCTTTGAACCAATTAAGCCATATATAGTTAATATTTTAGGTCGGCTGCAAATAATCTCAATGTAACAAACCTAATTAAGATGTTCATATATTAATTCAACAATCATAAAGTCATCTCCATCATAGAAACCTATTTTTTTTTTTTTTTACTTTTTGGAGTTAAATGATTTAATTTTTACCATTATACATAATTCATGATGTTTACCTTTTTATAATTTAATCAACCCATCTCTCTAATCCCACAATTCAAAATACACTTAATAGATGAGTCTCACAAATAAATTCACATTCTTTCATTTATCACAATTTTATAAAATTACATGCACAAAGGACCCACAAAAATTTTAAAGACAGATACTTATACAAGTAAACACTGCTTGAGGAATGCTTAATAAACATTAGACAATGTTAAGTTCTTATTAAAAGATGGTAATTAGGCACCCCTCATAAAAATGCTCTGAGACTAGCTTGAAACAGATCCAAACGTACCTTGAACACAAAGACACGGCTAGATCAGTTACAAATGAAATAGCTTTTTATTTTAGGAAAACATATTTTTTTTTAAAAAAAAGCGAATATATTTTATTGAAAGAAATGTAGCCAAACTTTAGAGTTACGTACGAAATAGCATTGTATTTCCTTTTTTCTTGCATAATTTAAGGTTGCTCAATCATTCCAGACAATCTATGGTGAAACATGTGCAAGGTATTGACATTATTATAATTGGAAATTAAGCAGCAATTTTTTTTTAAAAAAAAATTGGTAGGCAAAGTAAATGTTTACTCTTTTAAGAAAAAGAGTATTGCACGAAACGGTGAAACCCTGTACAAAAGAGATCATTAATACAAAAATGATATATTAAATAACTTTAAATAGCTAGGTTACAATTTTATTGACCTAACAGTTAAATTATAAGAATAATAACAAGGAAATCAAATAATTTATATTATTGTATTATATATATATTTTCAATTTTGGTATACATAAATGATATATTAAATAATTTTGCATTAATACAAAATTTGTAAATATAATATATGTGAAAGTAACTTTCAATTTAATGATAAATGCTTTAAAAATTATCCAATTAAAAATTATTAAATAATTTACCATTTAGTGAGATAATATCAAATGAGAATATTCTAATTATGAAAAATAAGAATTAATTGCACATATAAGCTAGCTATTAGCTTATATTTTTGAATGGTAAGTATTATATTAACATCAAATTATTTTTAGTTTTAACTATCCATATATAATTTGTAATTGTATGACCAAGATTTATAATTTTCTTTTATAATAAAAGAGTTTTCACTTGATACATTTATATCTATAGCAATGTCTAACAATACAATTAATACTATCATTTTTTTGTAGTTGGCAAAATTTGCACGGGATTTTTTAACATGTCATGAGTCCATAATTCCAAAAGGTTTAATCAAATGTTAAATGAAGATATGCTAATGATTATATATATATATATATATATATATATATATATATATATATCATATTTCTATTTATATCACACCTCCTCTTATAAAAACCTTTGTCTACCTACTTTGTGCTGGAATTAATCAAACTTTTATTAAGGGATTAAACTTTTTGTTTGAAGAATAGTTCAACAAGGATCGAATTCTATATCACTTTATCACGCAAAAAATTTGGTTAAATGTTTTGACTTGGCAATAAAAATATTCAAAATATTAGGTAAAAACATAAAAATAAATTTATATTTTATTTATAATATAATATTCAATATGTGAGGGCGAGTCCTATCACAACGTTAAAAGTTGTATCTTGTTGACTTATTGGTCATAAATTCGATTATGAAAACAGTCTATTTGTATACCCAAGAATAAGATTGCATATAATATTTTTACACCTTATTTTCTTATAGCGAGGAGTCTCGTTAACAATGTGGTAAATAATTTTTATTTATAATATTCAATATGTACTAGGATTATTATTTGTTAAAGAGATTGAAGTTACCCTCAATTGCTTGTTTGGCAATTTGGGTTTAAACTTTAGAAATTTTATATAAGTTATGTGTGATATTGTTTAAAATACTCTTTAAATTGTATAGCTTACATTGACTTTAGATTTTAGAAGGCATATAGCCTGTCTCTATCCAAAAAAATTGTCCAAAAAATTTGAATAATATATAGTAAAAAAATACTTTTAAAGAGATGATTAAAGAATATTATAATTATATAGGTTAATAAATTAAACTTTTTAAGTGTGCATATACCGCGAGAGAGAGCGGAGGAGGATTGAGGAATGATAACATAAAATTATTTGATAAAAAATATTTAATTTAAGAGTCATTTTGATATATATAAACAAATATAAAAACTGATCTTTCAACGTATATAAACAAATATATGGATGGATACGATTCTTTCTACATATGAATTTATGAGAGGTAAAATACTGCCTTTTCATTTATATACGAATGGATATGAATGATTTTTAAATACAACTTTAATCATTCATTTTTTTATGATCAAGATTAGATTTTCTCATATATCCTACTATCACATGATTTACGTGTGTGCAAAAGTTTAAGGAAAATATACTAACATTAAAATTAAATGTATGCCGTTATATATATATATATATTTTTTTTTGTTGAAAAGATATGTTATTTATATATTATCAATAATTTTCTAAATGTGATGCAACTCCAGCCTTTTCAACTTTTCCACCCTATTCTTTAATTCTCGCTTCCCTCTATGACTCCTAATTATTAAGTATTGAAGGGATCAGCACTATAAATAAAGGGTTTCTGCTTCACATTCACACACATCAAGCCCTCAAAAGCAACATTTACTATTTTGTTCCTCACAGCTTCACAGTCACTTTCAGAGGCTAGTTCTTCAACTAACCTTTTCATGGCCATGAATATGATATCATCAGATCCTCTTGTTATAGGGAGGGTGATCGGAGATGTAGTGGATCATTTCACTCCAACTGTGAAAATCACTGTCTCCTACAACAATAATAAGCAAGTCTATAATGGTCATGAGTTTTTCCCTTCCTCAGTAACCACTAAGCCTAAGGTTCAGATTCATGGAGGCGATATGAGATCCTTCTTCACTCTGGTACCTACTTTTCCAACTCTGTATCTCTTCGATGCTTTCATATCTTACTGTTATAATATCTATCTATCTATATATATATATATATATATATATATATATATATATATATTCCATTTCCATGCATCTTTTTTTCAGGTCATGACAGATCCAGACGTTCCTGGCCCTAGTGATCCATACATGAGGGAACACTTACACTGGTATTTATATGATACTACATACTATACAATATATACGATATAAAACACCAATAAACTGTTGCATGCAGAATTAGGTCTTCACTCTACCTTAATTTTCTTGACTTGTAAGAGATTAAGTATAGTATATATATAAACAAACAACAATAAATTTAAATTTTGTGCGTTGATATGGAAAGAAAACAAGAAATAAAACGCATGCATATAGAAATAGAAGAGTTTCAGATAATAATACACGATATATATATATATATATATATATATATATATATATATATAGGTGATTTCATTTGCTATATATGGTCTGAGCCTGAATGAAACAAAGTGTCTGACCATACGTAATAACTCACAGGATGGTCACAGATATCCCAGGCACAACGGACGCCACATTTGGTAAATTACTTAATCTTATTATAGATATATACACAGTTACACTTACACACACAGAGAAAAGCTTTCGTTTTACTTTATTATATTTTTCATTAAGAAACAAAGAAAAAAACATATGTGTCTTTGAACAGGAAATGAGGTGGTGAAGTACGAAATTCCAAGGCCAAACATAGGGATACATAGGTTTGTGTTTCTGGTTTTCAAGCAGAAGAGGAGGCAGGGAGTGATGAAAACACCAACAACAAGGGACCTCTTTAACTCGAGGAGCTTTGCAGACGAGAATGAGTTGGGGCCTCCTGTGGCTGCTGTGTTTTTCAATGCTCAAAGGGAAACCGCTGCCAGAAGACGTTGAATAATGAACCAAAACCCCACAAAAAGTAAAGCTTAGCAGCCTATATATATAGCTGTGCTGTCCAGCAAAAAATAACTATGTTAGGTTTCTATGGGGGGGTGGCACTTTGTTATGTTTTTAGTACTTGACTTATATATGCATGTATGTAATGTAAGCTATTGTTAATTTAGTTGCAGTGCATGTTTGTTTTGTTTATTAGAGAAATAATCATTTTCTTAGTTTTTTGAACTCACAAATTAAGAGAATATATAGTCTAAAAGAACCTAATTCAAACATGCACATAATTTTTTTAATTTTTGTTAAAATATGTTAATTGCAAACCTGATGGGATGGCTAGCTACTACAATACAAATTGTTAAGCAAATAACTTGGCGAGAATAACAAAAAAGAAATGAGACCAGGTGAAGTGGTGAAGCTTATAATAGGAGGAAGAATCTTGTGAAGTATTGCTTTATTCAGCGGAGGGAGTGGTGTTGTTTTTTCCCTTTGCAATTCACTCAATTTCAACATATAACTTTGATTTGAATCTTTTGAAATTAATTGTGCACTTTACCATAAGAAGTACATCCGTCATCTCAAAAAAACATATATAATAAGTACGTTTGTAACGATTTTTTTCCAAAATAATTAAAGAATACGTTTATTATCATTAGTTAGTTAATAGTGTGTTTTATAATTTTAAAAAATGGTATTTTATTTTTTTTTCTATATTTCGTTACGCATTTATTTTGTGAAATGCGCTGCACACTTTTTAAAATTTTAATCTCCAATAACATTAATGATAATAATTCTTTTGTAAAAGTTATAGAAAAATATGAAGATCGGCAAAAGGTACCGTTGATGAGCCCTAGTAACTTCATGCAATCGTGTGAATCACAATTAATTAGCAATTATTGTTGGCAAGAAGAGCGCGTAATGAGACTAAAAACATTAATTTCCTTCATAGTATCCACTATAACTTGACGGAAATTTTGGACCAATATTGTTTGATACCGTATAAGTATATCAATTCTATGCTTTTGTATCAGATTTTGAACAACATGCCTTAGTTTTTTTTTTAGCTGACAACAATATGCCTTAGTTTTTAACAGGGGTACGTTTTGAAGAATTTTTATTTGGGACTTCTATATTCGTATCTGCCTACTATATTAATACGGTAATAAAGCCTAAAGATGCGAGACATGACTTGTTAATACATTATTTATGCATTATGCCACCGTACGTACTAAGATGCCAACACTATTTATCTCTGATTCTGGGACGAAATCAAACGACATCCAAAAATGCATGAATGAAAGTACGAACAATAAGAGTGAAAGGTTGTTGTTGTTACTCTAACTTCAAAGACTTCAAGGAATTGACTTGATTATAATTGACTCGTTCATCTCTTTCTCGAAAGTGGAACTCCATAATTTATAAATCCCACTCTTTAAGAGCTGAAGATTCTGAAGTTCATATTTACTGTGTAATGCAATATGAACCGATAGATAAAATAATTTAGGCGTGCGTAGCTAGGCGCGATTCTGAATTTCTGACTCCCTAAAAAGCTTAGGCGCCTGCGAATCTAAATAGTGTTTACCTATAACAAGTAACATTTTATTTTCATTTTACTTTATGAAATTATTGGAATGCAAAACTGTATTCAACAAATATAGGTATACAAGGTTAAACTAGAACGGAAACATAATATATCCCTTTCTTGTTGGAAGTGACAAATTACTTCTTAACGATCCATCATGTGAATCGGAAAATGGCATATTTCCTTAAAGAGAAAGCCATTATATTCAATTATCTAATTGAGAAATTCTATTTATAATAATTTTTTATGTATAAAAATGTGTACACCATGCAATGACATATAGGATGAGAACAAAGACAAACATGTGATGGAGAAAAAGAGAGAAAAAATTAATTGCAAAATGTGTCATAGAAAATTGTTGTATAAATTAATGGTTGCATGTATAGAGAAGATGTATCATATGAGAATCACTAATTTATGTAAGGATGAAAATGATTAATCTCAACCATTAAATTAAAATGAAAAGTCAATATTAAAATTTCATTTAATCATAAAATCTCTATAAGATTTACCAGAAATAAAAAATCAAATATCTTAAAAATTAATCTACGACATTTTAAAATATCTCAAATCTATCATTACTATGACCAACATCACTGTCATGACTATTTTCATTATAACTGTTATGATCGTTTCCATTACAACTATCATAACCTCCACCGCAACTACCACCATGATTGTCAACTGCCACCACCACCAATAGGTATGGCAACGGGGAGGGGTGGGGGCGGGTATTGCATTCCTCGTCCCCGCCCCCACTCAAAAACCCCTTCCCGTCCCCGATCCCCGTTGGGTTTTAAAACCCATCCCCATCCTCGCCCCGCCCCCGCTATTTGATTAAAATTAAAAAAAATAATATATTTTTTTATTGAAAAATGAGACGAAAAACTAATTACTTAACAAAAAAATAATAACAAACCCATATTTAAAATATGGGATCATAATTTAATAATTACAAAACAAAATCAATCAATTCAATTAAAAAATTAGAAAATAATATATATATTTTTATTTTTTTAATATTATTTATTACGGGACGGGGGCCGATATAAGTAATCCCATACCCGCCCCGCCCCCACTTTTGGCTATCGGGAAAAACCCGAACCCGATAAACTCGATTTTTCCCCGTTAAAATTGGGGCGGATACCCATGGGTTCGGGTCCCGCTGCCATGCCTAACTACCAACATGACTATTGTCGCCGATACAACCACCACCACCACCAACAACAACATCATTAACGCCGCCATGACCACCGTCGTCACCACCAATGACCGTTGTTGTTGTTTTCGCCACCACTGTCGCCACCAACGGTGGTGGTCATGGCAATGATCATGATGGTGGTGGTTATTGTGATGATAGTGGTTGTGATGACGATCTTAACGTAAATTAAATCTTTAAGATATTTGTTTTTTTGTTTGATAAATCTTGTGGACATTTTATGGTTAAACGAAGTTTTAATTTCAATTTAAAATATTTTAATCTTGGCCTTTCATTTTAATATAGCCGTTGAGATTAATCATTCTCATTCTCACATAAGATGATCATTCTCATATGATAAGTCATCTTTCTCTCTCTATATATAATCAAATATCTTAAAGATTTAATTGACATCAAGACCATCACTACAACCATCACCACAGTAATCTTCGCCATGATCACTGTCGTCATTACCAACAACAATGACAGTCATGTTGGTGGCGATGACGATGGTCATGGTGGCGATCACAATGTTGGTGGTAGTGGTAGTAACGACAACAACAGTCATGGTGGTGGCGACGGTTGACAATCATGGTGGTTACAGTGGTGGCTATGACAGTTGTGATTGAAACGATCACCACAACGATGGTGATCATGGTGACAACCAAGAGGTTTACCTAGAAGTTGAGTAGGCCGATCACGAATGCTACAGGTATGGGAGCGATCCTGGTCAGGGAAGGCTAAGACGACGCCTCGCATATGGGTAGCAAGAGGGCGCTTATGCCCTGACGGTGGGGCCTTTTGGGGCTAACGGTTTAAATTAATTATTCTCATTCTCACATAAGATGATCATTCTCATAGATATGTCCTCTCTCTCTATATATATTAAGATTATCATATTAACATTGTTAACATTATTTTTTTATAATAAACATTGTTAATTGCAGTGTCCTTAAGTAAATACTCTGATGCAAACCTTCCTCTAAAAAGAAAAGAAAAGAAAAAACAATGGCAGGTTTTGGTTGTCATTCATATATGTACTTTTGGCTCAACCCCTATTGAATGATCTCAAATGTTCTGAACCTCAATTCCAAGGACGTTGTCAAAGTTCGAATTTTTGGTTTTTCTGTTAAAATACATTACTAGAAAAATATCATTCAAAGACAATTTTTAGGACATTCCACGACGATTCTAAACCGTCTTTTAACAGTTTTAGAATGTGTAATTTCTAAGATGATTTTCCTAAAAATCATCTTAGAAACTACACAATTTAAGACGGTTTTTCTAAAAACCATCTTAGAATCTATAGTTTCTAAGATGATTTTTCCTATAAACCAATGTTGTTTTGTTTTATAATGTTTATTTCGTTTTTTTAATACCCAACCTGCAATTTCTATATTCGGTATTTTGTCAAAGAATTTACATTATTAGAATATTGAAGTGTCAATTACCAATAATAATATTAATAATGAAAAAAGGCCACTAGTGATTTACATACAACCTAATAAAAATTAATATTAATTTAATATGAAATTGTAAGTGAATTCATATGGCTTTATCAATACAAACATATTGCTGATTACATAAGGAAAATGCTCATTAAGCTCGATCGACCACTTGTGGTCTAGATGTGCAAGAATTTGATCACCAACAAACGCATAATAAATGGCTTCATATGCAACTTTTATAGGTCGTCTCCATGTTCCACCAATCTCCACATTTGTTTCTCCTTTTTACTGGTTTTTTGGATCTTCCATTGGCAGCGAATATCCAGAATGTAGGTGACCCACCCATACATTATGTTTCCTAGATTGCATGAGCAGTATCCATATTTCATTTCAACAAAACACATCCAAGAGAAAATATAATGCACACAAAATGTTTACAATGAACTAATTTAAGCACACAGAGCTTAGCATTTCATTAATAAACTTTTTTTATGTAAATATCTTCTCAAATAGATTTACTAGAAATTTATTCACCCAAAGTCAAGATGCATTATAAAACAAAGTTTTCTAGTCTATTTCATAATCTATTTGAATGTACAATTTACAGTCTTCCATCATAGGGCCATTAAATTGGATAATAGAATTTTATGAATAACGTAACAATATAAAAGTTTATGAGGATCAAATTGCTACATTTTACATATCAATTTTAATAATACTATGTTCCTCAGTCTTCATCTGCACATTAAGTAAATGGATGATGCGAGTAAATTTCAATAATTGAATCCTTAAAAGGAAAAGACATAGTCCAAATAAAGCGGATCAAAATTATAGAGTATACTAGAAGGGGGTTACAAAATTACCCAAAATTTAATGACGTTGACAACAACTGATAAGTTCTAGTCTTTCTTTGACGTTAGAAAATTAAATTATAAAGACATGACTGACAATGAATGATTTGAATACTTACAATATTACATCCATATGTCGAGGTGCATAATGTTCGCCACCTATCCCAAGAAGATTTTCTTGTTATCATTCTTCTTGTAAGAGCGTCACATTTAGATTCAGGTTATAAAAATTTCACCATTTGTAGGAAGCTTTAATGATGAAATGGAAACAAAACTAATATTTGTAGTCCTATATCATGCAATAACATGAACAATTTAATATGCTAAGGGAGATATATAGTCCACTAAGTCAAGAATTGTAAGAAAACCCTAACTACTGAAAGTATGGTACACAATGACAAAAAATAAGGAACAAATAAGAGAATTAACTAACCAGGTTTGGTAGAACGGAGACCCAATTTGAGTTGAATGCTCCATTCCATGGGATGAGCAACGAAAGTTGGTTCCATGGTAGATCATCTTCATCCTGCATCAATACTCACTATTGCAATCAAAGTATGGTACCAATTGCAAGTAGTCAATAGCGGTCACTATCATGTCGGAGCGAAGCGGCCCCTGTCTGTGACGAAGACCTTTGTAGCAGCGGGGATTGAAGCAGCGGTCATCGTGTCCACTATCGTGTTGGAGCGGGACAGTGCTATCGCAGGCTCTATAGCATTTTTGGGTCCGCCACTTTGATTTCGAAAGAAAACTAGAAAAAGCCCTTATGTTGTCGCCGTGCCGGACAATCTTCCACTTCCATCTGTCGTTGCCGCTGACCTCCCTCTTTCATTTGGATGCCATGATTTTCACTTTCGTTGAAGAAACAAAGAGTGCAAAGAGGCTGAGGTACGAGTGAGACGTACTAAGAGGTCAAAATTGCGCTTGAGAAAAAAACACTTCATTTTCAAAGATGATTTTTCAAAACCTTCTTTGAATTGTCTATTTCAATGACGGGATGCCTAAGAATTGTCGTCGATTACAAATTTCAAAGACGTTTTTTGAAAATCTTCATTGAAATAACCACACCAATTATGAAAATGTCACCACCTTCAAAACCACAACAATTTTGATAAAACTGTCGTCGAATGACCGTCGTAAAATCTACATTTTGTACTAGTGATTGGACTACGATCTGCAAAAAGCAATACCAATTGCATCAGAATCTAGCAATAAGAACACCTTCAAGATCTTTATACGGTTGTACATTATGATGAAATATTAGGTTTACTTACATATTTTGTCCTCTTATTTTTATGATTTTACAAATTTTGTCACAAATTTTTCCCAACCATGCATGTTGTCTAGTACTTTAAAATTTTTATGGATTTTGTCCTTCAATTAGGTTAACATTCATTATCGCTAGTTAACTAATGATATTAAAATGTTAACTCCTAATGTGACACTCTAATATTGACATTAAGAGTTTACACATAATACTTAACATGGATAGTTGATGTGTTATTGTCACGCTGACATGTAATTAAGAGACAAAATGCATGAACTTTTGAAAATTAATGAGCAAAATACACTTAAAATAGTAAATGATAAAAATGTTTAAGGTATGAGATCAAAATCTTGCCCTTTTCCTACTCTATTATCACTAAATTCACTTCAACGTCATTTGACTTACTTATCTTATAGATAAAAAAAATTACTTTAAATATATTATTATTGTATTTATCAATTGCATATTTGATCTTTTCAAGTATACCATTGTGCGAATTTAATTTTTTTTATTTAATATCAAATCTCTCTTATTTTAATTTAAAAATAATAATATAATTTATTAAAATTAAAGCACTTAAGAAACAAAATTTAAAATAATAAATTCTAAAAAATAAAATTACAATGATTTTCCCTCTTAAAAATAAATCATGACTTTAAAATTCACAAACAAACGAGTCCAATATTTATAGTATGAAATATTAAAAGTTAAAATGATAAAAAAAATTATTAAATATTTTATTTTAATTAAAGGATTATAAGTATAAAAAAATATTTTAAAATTATATAACTTTATAATTGTATATTTTATATAATTTAATAAATTATAGCATTCGATGCTCACATATACATTTAAGCGAGAGCATTGTAGCAAATATACATCTAAAATGAGAAGACTATAGTTGTAAAATCAACTTTTATAAGAATATATTATTTTAAAATATTTTTTATAAGTGATTTATTTTTTAAGCAATAATATTAGTTTTTATCATTCAAATTAAAATAATAGATTTATTATTAAATAAAAATAATTTCACACAATAGTTATACTTTGAGAGATCAAATGTGTAATTAAGAAATATAATAATAGAATATATAAAATACTTTTATCTAAAAATTAAATAAGTCAAATGGTCTAACGACTTTGGTGGTAGTAAAGCGGGAAGAGGACAAAGGTTCTAATTTTACTTTTAACATTTTTATAAATTATTATTTTTCATGCATTTTATCCTCTATTTTCAAGATTTTGCACATCTAGCTCCTAATAATACATCATGACGCCAATGATGGATTAACAATCATGTGAATGTTACATGTATGGTCATGTTAATATTACAATCTTTTTTAACAATCATGTGAATGTTACATGTATTATCATGTTAATATTACAATGTTATGTTAATCGTCAACATTATTATGTCACCATTTAACTAATAATAATAAAAATTCAACTAATACATAGATAAAATTACAAAATTTAAAACATATAGGGGTTAAAATGTACGAGAAAAACATGCTATGACAAATTTGCCAAATCCCAAATAAGGAAGCAAAATGTAGCAAGATTAGCCAACTATTGACAATGAAGAACACCAAATACCGAAATGCAAACAATTCCATCAAAATCTAGGACTTAACAAGCAACCTCCATCTTGTGGAATTGGACACCACTACTTGAGAGAAATTCTTGTGTGGATACAAACCCAACACATCACTCTTAAGCACTACCAATTAGAAATTTACAAGTAATTAAATTGAAATAGAAAAATGTCAAACTGTAAATTAAAAAAAATAACATTTGAAAAAAGATCACGATTATTCCTCCAGGTTTTGAGGGTAACACACTACTACAAAAAAGGCTTTTTACATCGGTTATTAACCCCTTTCTACGTCGGTTGTACAACCGTCGTAGTTATAGGCGTCGTTAAAAAAAGCACATTTTTAAAGTCGGTCTATGACCGTCTTAGAAAATGACTTTCTAAGACGGTTGTTCTCTAATAACCGTCTTAGAAAGGTACATTCTAAGATTGTTGTAAGTTAACAACCGTCTTAGAAGACATCTTTCTAAGACGGTTGTTACGTAACAACCGTCTTAGAATGTGACATTCTAAGACGGTTTTTTGTTGATAACCGTCTTAGAAAGGCACATTCTAAGACGGTTCTCAGTCTAATAACCGTCTTAGAATGTGCCTT
>PYAF01004402.1:1055516-1083160 GCA_007407185.1 Glycine tomentella | reverse complement strand
AATATAAAAATAAGTGAAAATCCTTTTAAGACGGTTTTGTAGAGACCGTCTTAGAATGGTAGTTTCTAAGACGGTTTTCGAATAACCATCGTAGTAAGATTACATTTATTTACAAAAATGCCACCGCGTTGCTTACTAAGACGGTTTTTGATTAACCGACGTAAAATCTGTGTCGTAAAAAAGGGATTTTGTAGTAGTGACAGTTTTCTTCCTCGTTTTTTTTAACACAGTTTTCTCCCTCATATCTCTCTAACTATTGATCAACATTGTTCCCTTGCTATGCCTTCATAACTACCGATCATGAACTTCATTTATTTCCCTGGTGTGTCCCTCATGAATAGATCGAACCATCAGTGTAAATCTTCACATGCAGTTTTTTATTATTAAATCATTTTTGCAGGAGAAATTGCATTAATAAATTGGTAATTTGAGGTGTTGTGTTTGTGTGAAACAAATGCATGCAATGTTAAGTTGTGTGATATGTTTCGTAACTTGCAATGGTTAGGGTTCAATGGAAAACAAAAGAGGGGAAAATGGCTTGTGGCGTGTTATGTGCACTAAGAAATAAAGTTTTATTCTTTTATCATTTGGGATTTTCAATTTTAGGATTCTCACGCAATTTGTTGTAGAAAGAATAAAGAAATAGGTTTAACAATCTCTTCCCCACACTTGAAAAATGTTGTTCAGCGACCAGAGGTGAAGGAAGAAGACGGTTACACTAAAAACTTGTTTGGGAGGAATTAGGATTACTCTTTTCTTTTCTTTTTTTTTTTTTATCAAATGTTGAATTTTATATATATTTTTTATTTTACAGGTTGACATTTTTAAATTTTAATTTGATTTTCTGTAAAAAAAAATTATTGATTATACTTAAGAATGATGTGTTGGGTTTGTATTTACGCAAGAATTTCTTGCTACTAGATTAATTTGTTTCTATTATTGTTGCTTTATTTAAATTAATTGTAACTAATTTTTTAAATTAAAAATATGAATATTATTATATGTTTAATTAAGCGTAATGAATATAAATAATGAACAAACTATTTAATTAAATGATCAATTAAATTTTATTAAAAAATCTATTATTGTTATTTATAAAATTAAATACCAAATTATCCTTACTTTTACACACTTCTATTTTTTTTTTTACTAGGAATAATTATGTCATTGTATGTACATTTTTTAATTTTCTTATACTTTCTGCATAATCAAATAAGAGAACAGAAAACTTTTACATTTCTTTCCTTTTATTTTTCTTTTATCAAACATGTTAAAAATCATTTCACTTTCTACTCTTTTTCTTTTTATTTTTTTTCCTAAATCAAACCAAGCAATAGGGAAATAACATGTGGAGTACGTGAGATAGATTGGTTTATAATTTTTTTGGGGATTCAACATGTTTGAATCCACTTTCTCTGTGGAGTAGGATAGATTGGTGTATATCAGCGCCATCAATACATTATTGAGTCGTAGGGTGCAGTGGATCATTGCTCTGTCAGCAACTTTATAGTAGTTACAATGAATACATGTATTTACTGTGGGCACCGTTGAATATGACGAGACAATAATGCTAGAAGGATACGATGAAACCAGCTACAATATGATGCTTCCTTCTATGTAATCTAGGGGCTCTAATATCATCACCCTTTTAAATTTCTTCCGCACAAATTACTCGCCTAGTTTTTATATTGCTCCTGTCTCGTGTCATTTCTTTTTTGAGCCTCCACACTGAAAAGTAGATTTTTTGTTCGTTATCCAAACTATCCACGTTACCATACCAGAATCCGTGTTATCAGTTATAGTGCCAGAGAAACAATTAAAATGGACATTATGGCTAAATTCGCTATATATAGCTTCCGGAATATTTGCTGTTTATTTTCACCTTTTCAACTCTCTAAATTTGTTATTTTTTATATATGTGTAATTTTTTTCCAAAATTCTAGTTTTCAATATAGCGAAAATGTTGACGTATGATCAAGAAACTCAGTTGGTTAAATAGATATATGAATTATGATTTATGTAACCCATCTTATTTAATAAGAAAATTTTATTGTTGATGTATATGTATGTGTGCAGTGTGTAGTTTAATAACACTAACACAATTATGTTCATTTTAATTATCATTGTCGTTATTAAAATTTAAATTTGGGTGTAATTAAAGTCTAAGCCAAAAGTTAATTATTAGGTCATGGAATGAATATTATCACTAATCAACTTATATCTATAGACAAATATATGCCCGTGAATGTATTAGTTCTTTGTTTGTGTCAATTATCCGCGGGTATATAGCTGAGTGGTAGGTGAAATGAGAGGCTTTGGATGCCTTGGTATTGGAGAAAGAGTCTGTTAAACCTATATACTGTGGATGATTCCAAGGCTAATAATGTAGGAAAGAGTATTTCTACTTAGGGATGCAGCACGAGGAATTGTTGAAACTGCTAGCAAGTTATAGCTAAACCATGTGCTTGATGAAATGAAAGAAATGGTTCTGGATCACCTCGCATTTAATCGAGTGGGTATGTGTCGTTCTAGTTAAGGTCTGATATTGCAGATCAATTATTAAGTGTTTCGGCGGTTTGAATTAAATGAATTAATTAATGTGTGAAAGGTCTTTCCTCAATGCTAATTAAGATCATGACAGCACTCATGGAGTTATGAAGAAATCCAAAGGAAAGACGTAGAACAAAAAGGTGTTAAGAGAAAATGAGTAAAAAGTAGGTAAATTTTAATTGTTTGGACTAAAAAACGAAGAAAACAATAGAAAAAGAAAATTTAAATCATCTCCACATTTATTTTGTTAAATATAATTTTACACGCCAAAAAATAATATCTTAAAAAATTAGTTCTTCGACAAAGAATACCTTGATTTATATATTTATTGATTTATTTAAAAGTTTGAGTCTGAAACCTATTCATAAATATAAACATAAGCCTATTAATTTATTGATCAATTTAAGAAGTCTTATTTTTATAGAATCAATTTAAAAGTTTTACCATAAAAAAAGTTAATTAACTTTCAACTCAATCTATGTTTTTTTAGGGAAAAAAACCAGGGAGGGGGGGCGGGGTGTTGAAGACCATTAAAAATCATTTCTGCATTCATCTGTTCTCTTTCATATATTTTATTCAATATGAGGTTCTTATATATAAGAGTATTTCAACAACCTCCTAATAATATGAAATAATAACAAATTGATCTAATTTTAATTTCTATTTAAATATAATAATAATTTGAAATTTAAATTATACAATTTAACAAGAGACTTTAAACTACCACTTTCAGCATAGTGTCAGTCCAACTTGATTTTTATATCAAATAGGCCTCTCGTCCAAACCAGTGGTGGACCCAGTATTTTTAGTTTATGTCCGCACAATTAGAGGCGGGAGTTCGAGGGTAGCGTCCTCGAAAAAAAATTTTGTAAAGAAAATTTAAATCAACGTTTTATATATAAGGTTATAAATCCGTTCACAATATAGTTGTTTTTATAACAAGATGCAGGTAATAGTTTGATCAAACATTAAGCTCCCAAATTTTACCAATCATCTAAAACAAATATGACAATATACTCCAGTACATCCATATATCATCATTCTATTTATAATGGTGAATAAAAAAGTCAACATTACCTATACAGAAGACAAGCAAAATCACAGTAAAGACATTCATCTCTAGAATATTAACTTGTTTGAGAATGTCAAACCTGACATCAATTGGAAGATATAATTAAACCCAACTAGCGAGCAAAAGATATGAAGCAAAAAAAGTAAAGCAACACAATAAAACAAAGTGTAGAAAATACCGTGATTACAAAAGCATTCTTCGATGCTTCATTCCTTGAAAATATTGCATTATATCTTCATCATCAATCTTATTAAATGTATCACGTTCAACATAAGTTAGCATGCAGACATTAAACCAATCATCATTCATTCGATTGTGCAACTTATCCTTAACAAAAGTCATTGCAGAAAAAACTCGCTCAATACTAGTCGTTGCTACCGGTAGAACGAGTGTCAGGTTTATCAACAAATAAACCAATAAACAATATCCTTTCTCTTCTCAACTATCTTCAAAGCAAGGTCAGAAATTCTTGTGATATTGACAAAATCAGAATAAGCTCTAACATCAACAATAAAATTACTGAGACTTGAAGAAAGAAAAGGAATATCTGCATGCTCATCAAACTCCATAGGATAAAATCTAGCAAACTCAATCAACTTTTCTTTGTTAAAAGTAGCAAATGAGTCATGAGGATCAAGACAACTTAAACACTCAAGCAACTTGGTATTGACATTATCAAATTGATCACTAATCTCTTGAACTTGAGTATCTATCACTGTATTAAATAACTCCACTTTAAAGTAGTGCAAGAATGTGAATGATTCCAATCTCCGTCTTGATATCCCTTTAGAACAATAAACATCCTCCATATTCAGAATGTCAATATCATATTTATTGACAAAAATATTTGTTTCTTGAAGCACTTCATCAAAGTCATTATCTCCCACTTCTTGTAAACGAGACTTGACTATGTTCACTAAACGAATTGCATTTAAAAGGTCTTGATCTTTTCTTTGTAGTGCTTGCAACAACTCATAAGAAATTCCCAAGATAAGTTGCATAAGATGCAACAAGAATGCAAACTCAAAATCCTCCATGGCATACAAAATGCAACCTGCATCAGTTCTTGCAACATCATTCTTAGGGTCGTCTTCAATAATTTTCATCAAGGAATTGGAGAAAATAATGAGATAACACTTGTGATTGTAACAAAATGGGAACCCAACAAGTGTCTCCGGGTCGCTTTAAGGTTGTCTCTTGATTTAAATCTTTTCCTGTTGGTATTTCGCCACAATCAATCCTTTCAACAATAAGCTCATATTGATTCATTTGAAGAATTTCCTTCCGCTTGCATGAACCCCCCACTAGCCATCTTTTGAAGCATGTAAAAAAATTCTTGAGTCTTTTTGTGATGTTTTGCAACCTTCACAAGTGTCAACTATAACTGATGAGCAAAACAATGAATGTATAATGCAGATTTGTTGTCTGCCAAAATCAAACTCTTAAGCCCTTTGAATTCACCCTGCATATTACTAGCACCATCATAGCCTTGACCGCGACATTTAGACAAACTTAAACCAAGTTTAGAAAATAGCTCATCAATCGCTTCTTTTAGTGATTGTGCAATAGTATTTGAAACATGACTTATGCCAATAAAACATTCACCAATAGACCCCTTTTTGTTTACATATCGAAGTACAACTGCCATTTGTTCTTTAATTGCAACATCAAGAGCTTCATCAACTAGCAAGGAAAAATAATCATCCCCGAGATCACTAATTATTGCTTTAACAGTCAAATCAGCACAAGCTTGAGCAACATCTTTCTGAATTTTGGGGGAAGTCAACTTGTGATTATCGGGGGCATTTTGGAAGACCACACGACTCATCTCTTTATTTGGCTTAGTATAAAACTTTAGAGTTTCAAGAAACAAACCTTTTTGGTTTGAACTTTCAGATTCATCATGTCCCCGAAAAGGCTGACCATTTCGTAGTAGGTATCTAGCACAATCTAAAGAAGCTTTCAGCCGAATACGATAATCAATTCTTTGTTGATCCTCCATATTTGAAAAGACAATATCAATAGTTGCTTTTGCTTCATCAAATCTTGACGAGCTTGATAACATCTATTATGAACACTCCTATGCTCCCCAACATGAACTTTGATTAATTTTTGAACCCCATACTGACAAATGCTTCATTCGTCGAACCACTACCTCCAACCTCCATATCAAATAGATAATAATACAAGCAAAAACATGCATCTTGTGATACACTATACTCCAACCAAGATCCAAATTCTTCATACCACTTAGGATTGAATCTACGCATTTTTCCAAACATTTCTGTTTGAGGGAATAGTTTAAGAATTGGTTGAGTTGGCCCCTTGAGCAAATAAGCTCTCCGAATATCCTCTCTCTCTCTCTCTATAGGATTTGATGTCATTGAATAAATTGAAGGTCTTTTTCCCGGATCCGCTTCAAGATTTTCTATATTAACTTTTGTCTTTTCAGGTGGGTGTTCAAAATGCTGAAATTGAGATGCTTGAGGTGCTTAAGGTGGTTCCACAATTGAAACATTTTGTCTCTGAGGTTGATCGGATTCAATTTCTGTATTTGTGGATTTTAGACGTTTGAAATAAGATTTTATCCCTGACATGCTCCTTGGCTACTTGACACAACCCACAACCTACACTAACAGTAAAGCCAATTAACAAACACACAAAAAGGGCAAATTCCCTTTTCAGATCTCATTGGCCAAACAATACAATAACAAGGCTACTTGGATTCCATATCTCACCAGATTAACAAGAACTTTATGAGCTTGGGAATTGAAGTATGTGTAAGATCAAAGTATTTTTGGAAGTAACAACCCCTAAGTAATAAAATGAGCCAAAGATCAAAGTCAAATATAATTACCAACAATATTGATAGTTTAATCACGTGAAGAGTAAAAAATATTGCCGCAAACTATTAACAAAGTAATTTAGGCTATGCCCTAGATTTCAATATCATGGAGATAAACAGAGCATAATTGGTAATTGGTACTTGCTTCAAAATAGATCCTAATCCCTTTATATAAGCTTCTACTACAATGAGAATAATTGGTATTTGCTAGTAATACCTAAGATAAACACATATATCACAGCTTTTATATAAATTCATTCCTGCTTCTTGCTAATAGAAGTGTCCATCCTTTGCAGTATTCTATGGTAAGAGGAAAGAATATAAATCTACCTCAAGAATCAGCTTTATGAGCATACAAAGGAGTGATTCCCATTGGTTCCTTCCAATCGAATCACCAACAAACACTAGTTGCTTGTCCCGTAGCTTTTCCAACATATTCCTTGCAGCAAATCTGTTACAAAAACAAGTGTGGGCCCGCTACTGCCGAAGAAGAATAAAGAAAAATAGAACAAGTTGCCCAATAAAGAGCATGAAAGACCATAACAGCTTACCCCCAAATCAAAAATGGTTTTTTTTTCTTCCTTTGGAAAAAGCAAAACAGACATAAAGTAGTTGTTGAACTTGTGCAATACGCCAGCCAGAGGTCGCAGAGTCGCGGTTGACGACAGTGTCGGGCTGTCGGTGCTGGAACGAAGTCGGGTTGTCTGCACATGAACGGTGTAGGGCGGCCGGCGCTGGAACGGTATCCGAGGTCGAGACGCTGGCTGAGGTTGATAGAGGTCCAGACGTGGCTGAGGTCGAGAGAGGAGGTCGAACCGATGAGGAGAGGCGCAACGAGTGACACAAATATATATATATATATATATATATATATATATATATATATATATATATATATATAACTTGTTTGTGTCCGCACATGCAGACACAAAAACAAGTGTAGGTCCGCCATTGGTCCAAACTGTTAATTATGTTCGAGCAACAACAACGGAACTTTATAAGATTCATAATAAACACTTTCTTTTTTGAAAAGCATATTCATAATAAAGATTAAATCAATACATTTGAAAATGTATACATTCTTTTGAATCTAAAAGTGTGTTTGGATAAATGATTTTATAGAGGAAATGCATGTTTTAAGGATTTACAATTCTTTGTTATAAAATGTTTTGTTTGGATATTTAACACAATAGTTAGTCCAGAAGAGGTCCATGATATTTCTCGCCAATTTTGTGGAGTTGAATAAATTGCATAATGCTGCAGCTAGGGAATTGCGTATCTATTTCCAGATCTAGAGATCCTTGACATTGAAATCAAGGACAACAATTCTCGCGATGCCATCAACCAAACAATAAGCTTTAAGTTTCATTTGGACCTGCGTTGTGTTAGATTGAGTTAGGCTTATTACCATTCAATGTATTGAGATGAGATTCGTTAAATCCTTTAAGTGTGTTAGGGAAGGCGTTTTAAAGTAAGATAAATAGCCGAGAGTAGCTTCGAATGGGTTTTTAACTTTCTCTCAACAGAGCTTGTGGTATTTTTTTTTTTTAGGTTTTGTTAACAGTGTCCTTGTTAATGAATTAAAAGAGGAAAGGTTTTATTGAGAAATATTTTTTCTTGTGCTTTCTTAACTAGTATACAATGATTTTCTGTTTATGATTTTTTTGGATCATTCTTTATATTATAAAACTTGAAAAATATACAGTCTAAACTAGTAGTTTTTATATTTAATTATATTCAGTGGGTTATCATTATTTCATTATTTTTCTATAGGACAATTTTGACTGAAATTAAATTGAATTCTTTAAAAGATAAAACTAATTAATATAATTTTTTTTGACTGAGACCAATAAATATAATTGAAAATATTAAAAATTACATGAGTATTTTTTACTGCCATTTTTTTTTTGTTATTCATTCATTTTGTTCCGTAAAAAATAACTTGTCATATGAGATGAAAAAAGGGGCTTTCCCCCCTACCTATTTCATTAGTAGTTGTTAGATATCAAAACCCATTCAACGCAAAAGTTTCATCAAAGCACTCATCGAGGTTGTTTTGTTTTCGGTTTTCACAATCGCAGCATGGCTCAGAAAAAAAGCCAGAGAACAAAACGAGCATGGATGATGGCTAGAAACAGTTATAGCACGATTAATTAGCAATACAATGTGAAAAAAAATTCTTGTCACTGGCCACGATTCGCTAACCAGATAATTCATTGTTTTGGTTTCAGTTTCAATAGTTTGTGTGGATCCTACTCAGGCATTGTATTACTTCTGTAATCTAATAGGAATATTATACCCTCAAAATCCTTTCATGTTGGTGGTGCTAACGTCAATGATGGTGAAGCCTGAGCTGTCAAATGGACCGGTCCAGTCTAGCCCGTTGGACCAATTGGTGAAAATAGACTGTCTAGCCTGAATCTCTCAAAAGTCATGTTTTTTATTTTACTAGTCAAATTGTCCTACTTATTTTTTTTTGTTTTTCATAAATGTACACTCATTTTAAAAGAAAAAAATAAGAATAAAAATAAATTAAAATTTCTTACACTCTCATTATTATTTCATGCTACAAACTCCTACTATTATCTTTTATTGCATTTCGGAAAGTCCAATATGAAATATAAGTACAGGAAATAACATCATATATATTATATATTTTACCAATTTTAATAAAATTTGTGTAAATATATGTGTTTTATCTTTTTTCTTCTTCTCATGTACAGTTTCTATTTTATATATTAGTCAAATGATTTACACTTGAACTTGAAATGAAACTCTTTTCTTTCTAACTAGCATTTAAAGTTTAAACCGTGTAAATATTCAGAATAAATATTTTATATATTTTTTTGACAAAAATATTATATATATATATATAATCATTTAATTATATGAATAAAGAATACGTTATTATATTTTTAAGTAATTAAACTAACATAAAATTAACATTTAATTATAAATTGCATATTTATTTATTCATAAAAGGGTTGTGTATGAAGTAAGAATTTTTTTTATCATAAAAAAATTAAGTTATAAATTTAGAACATTCAACCGAATAGTTAAATTTAAAGCTAGTAAATAATAATTTTTTAATATCCTAACCATTTAAATATAGTATATATATAAATGAAAACACTTTATTGTAAGGAATGAGAACTATAAGCCTATATTATTAAATCACACTCGAATGGTCAAGATAAAAAAAAACGTACATATATAATTAGGAAAACTTTGTTAAAATGTAAATTACAACTGTTGCATTTAGGATTAATTTTTTATTAAAGTGTAAATTACAAAATATCCCAAAACCACCAAATATTAACTATTTTTTAGAAATATAAGAAATACAATATCTCTATTGATGAAAAATTATAAAATGTTCTATACTTTTACTCGACAAGTTGTTTGGTCCCTTTTATAATCAAAATTAAGTATGGTAGTGTGCGAGATATTACATTTATTTATTTATAATATTTAAATTAAGAGAAATATTTTTTTTACATATTAAAAAGTGTTTAAGAATTATATGTATTAAATATCAATGATTAGATATTTCGAGTTGAAGTTTTAGAATTGCAATTATATTAAGAATCTATTTGGATACAAGTTATAGTTTATGAAAACTTTTGTTATTGGAAATATAAAACTTTTTCCAGTATAGAGTTCTCATAAACATTTCTAATCTTATATCCAAACAGACTCTAAATATTCAGAATTTTTTTTTTTATCATTCATAATGATTTTATCTGACATACATAATTGATCTTATCTGACATGAAAATAATTGTGTGTAGTGAAGGATACTTATATTTCTTACTAAAAAAAATATGAATGATAATAAATGAGTATTAATGTGTTGTTCCAAGTGACATTGAATTTGGATCTTTTAAACAAATCTTTGGATTCAAATCTTGTGAATAAAAACGTGATTGAGAGAGAAAATTCTACTAAATATAATCTCCCACAAGATTAATCATGAATAAATAATACTTTGCATTAATACCTTGATAATGGTAATAAAAAGTATCTTGAAAAAAATCTACATATAATAATAAAACAAAATATACCATATCCTATTTCTTAAACTTAATTTAAATTTTTTCATACAAACATATTCAAAAAATAAAGAAAGTAATAGCTTACACAATTTTTACATAAAAGAAGATGAAACATTAGTCCCTTTTATATTATATATTTAAATTCCAAAATGAAAGGTTTCATTTATTTTTTTAAATTACAATCAAAGGAAAAAAATAAAAACAAGGAGAATAACCATTTTTTAATAAGTATTTTCACCTATTTTAAAATTCTTAAATAAAATATGTCATTTTTAAGTTTTCCTCCATTAACTTCACTTTTCATGTCATTATTACTATCAGTTTTATAAAAAAATAATTTATTCTTGTAATTGTGATAATACTTGAAAACACGGTAAAGTTGTTTTAGTTAGTGAAACGGTAAACTTGATATACACGCCGAAAGATATTTTAAAATTTAAATTTTGATAATTTTTAACGTTAATGTGAAAAAAGTTACTACAAATTATAAATGGGCCTAAAGCTTTTGATCCCCAAACGAGACATCACCGTGGCATGGCTCACATGCTTTGTGTTTAGAATGGTGTCTTAGGTCAGTTTCGGTGTCGATTTCGATGCTACTGAGGGAAGAAGAGTACTCCATGGTGTTTCTCGTCTGGGTTCATGTGATCTTTAAGGCTCTGTCACTGTTTCATTTTGCTATCTTAACGTTTCGAATTCGTTTTAGATGCTACCGAGGGGAAACGAGAGTATTCTTGATTGGGCTTCTAAGAACCCTTGGTGTTGTTCATCTGGATTTGCGATTGGGTTCATGTAATTTTCCAGGCTCTTCTCTTTCTCTGTTTCATTCTGATTTTGCTATCTTTGAATTTCTTTATAATTGATATGAGAAAATGGTGCCTTTTGTTAAGCAAATGCCACTCAGTCCCAAATCGTCTTTCGAACAAATGTTTTGTGGCAGCTTTTGTGTTTGCGATAGTGGTAATTTTTTCTTTTCCCAAAAACGTTCTATTTTCTATGAACAACAGAATAACCCTAAATTCTGTTGCAAGAATGAATTCTTTGTTTCAAACTTTTAAATTCTTTTTCAATAACCCTCGGTGACTCAATTTTTTGTGGCAAGAACGGATAATTTTTTTTTCGACCTCGGGGATACACTTTGCTCCTTTTGTCACAATCAACAAGAATAGGCCAATCATTTGTTCTTTAAATGTATAGTAACTTCTCAGGCATGGTATCTCATATATCCTTGGTCTGGATTTCATACGGTTATTTCTTCTTTTAGAGAGGCTCACTTTCATCAACAGTTTTATGCTCTTCTTATAAAAGGAAGAAATACAAAGAAAGCTTGGTATATTGTGTGACATGCAGTGAAACTAAGAGTTTTGTCCCTCAAAAAGCCCTTATGGTTGATGCGAAACTCTATAATTTTTCAGCAGGACAATTTTCTCTATGACTGAGTTGCTGGACACAATAAAGATTCACTCCTGGTTGTGGTTCCAATCGTTTACATAAAGTAGATTTCTTTCTTTCTTAGATTGGTGTATGAATCCAGTTGCTTGTATCTCCTCTTAACTCATTCGCAGTGTTGCAAGTCTTGCTGGCTGTTGAACAATCTATCCTCAGGTGTTGCAATACGTTTTGGAGGTAGCATGTATTTGTTTATGGTTTTTGCTCTCAGCAAGCTGAAACTTTGTTGCTGGCAGGTTTTATAACATGGAGGAATTTTTGATTTCTTTTTTTTTTTTGTAATGCTTTTGCAAGCATCAACTTCTTTTATGTGTCACTGTGGGGTTTATCTATGTCTTGAAGTATTGGTCCTTTAGATGGAGGTCTTTTTTTTTTTTTGGTTTATTTTGGTATATTCTTTGTATCAGATTCTTTTATAATATAGATAGTGGCATTTCTTGTGCTACAGTTCAGTTTTCCTTCTTTTCATGAAATTTATTTGCCTGTAAATTCATTGCATTCAAATAGCAAGTATTTCGATTGCCTTGAACTGCTTTGCTGCAAAGGAGCATTTCACTGTTCTGTTTTTGAGGGAATTATTTGCTATAGATTTTTGGTTAAATAAAAAAATACAGTGGAGGTAAGTATTGGGGCCAACTTTTTTAAATAAGAGTAGAACTTGGTAAATGATCTTACCGAAGGAGATTCTAACTTGCCATTTGGTTTCATTTTTGTTGTAAAAGGGCATGTTGAACTCTGTTCATATACTTCAGGATGTTAGTGGAATAATAAAGCTTGACAGGTACCAGTCCTAATACTGTTGTATTTATTGATATCTCTTTGTAGGACAAGACCATAATTAGCCACAGGACCTTTGGAACCGACATATAACATGCTTTTCCATTTGCTTTTCTCCAGAATGACATTGCTTTTAGGCCCTCCAAGTTCTGGAAGAAACACACTCCTGTTGGCCTTGGCTGGAAAAAGGTTAGAACATTGAAGAATTGTATATTTATTTGTTTATCAATGATTTCATGTTCTTAGCTCTATTTCTTATCTTAAAGCTCTAGCTAATATAGTGCAACTGCTTGATCAGTTCTCTTGAAAGGTGTGTTATAAATGGTCATGGATGAATGAGCTTGTACCAAAAAGAACTGTTGCTTATGTTAATCAAAATGATCTACATATTGGAGAAATGACAGTTAGAGACACCAACTGCTTGATCAGTTCTCTTGAAAGGTGTGTTATAAATGGTCATGGATGAATGAGCTTGTACCAGAAAGAACTGTTGCTTATGTTAATCAAAATGATCTACATATTGGAGAAACGACAGTTAGAGACACCTCAGCCTTCTCAGCAAGAGTCCAAGGAGTTGAACCTCGTTATGGTTAGTTCATAGCAATTCTTTATGCTTACACTCATTGTTAAAAACAAAGGCTGACATTTGAGATGAAAATTAACTTTTGACTGTGCATAATATGTTTGACTTTCTGAAGACTTACTAGTGGAATTGTGCAGAAAAGAAAAAGAGCCAAATATTAAGCCTGATCTAGATATTGATGCCTAAATGAAGGTAGAGAATTGGTCTTCATTTGTGGGGATGTGTTTTTCATACTAGAAAAGCATCCCTTGTCCGCCTTTTATATTGATGAATAACTAACTGGTAGCCTTTCAAATCCAGGAGAGAAAATATGTTAGCTTAACAATTTTCATGTTAATATCTGTTTGATTTTAGAGATTCCTCTCTTCTACTTGCTATATATTTCAAAATTTCTCACCATTTCAAGAAACTAATGAAGAAAATTATAGGTGAAAAAGAGGCCCTAATTGTATTCTGTAAGGTTAGTTAGCAACTGTCAGTTGTTGACAGTTGGCAGGTTAGTTGAGGGTTGGAATATATAGCTCTTCCTTGCAGAAGAAGGGGGAGGGGATGATCATTGTAAAACTGACTAGTGACTCAGTGCAAAGGGAGAGAGTGCTCTACTTTGTGAATGTTTGAAGGATTGTCAATAACAAGATATTCTTTCATTCTGTTGATTGTTCTTGTGTGTTCTTGTGTGAGTGTAGCCTAACTTAATCTAGAGTTAGAGTGACGAGGAGTTCCTAACAAAGTGGCGCAATCATGGATCGTATTGAAGCGTGACTTACGATCTTGGATTCTTTTGTGGAATCCTTGCAATCGATGACTAGTGAATGGGGGAATCTATAGAGTTATAAAAATCAACGAATGCCTAGCATATAATGTTCGTGAAGTTTTCAAAGAAGCTTGATGCCATAGACGACATGTGACGAATGATGAAGGTGATGATGGCTCAACAAGGTTTTTCGCGTAAGGAGGAAAGTAGTGAGATAGAAGACGAAGAATTAGAAAAAGAATCAGAGAAAGCACCAGAATATGAGTTAGAGGTGAGTGATGCAGAGGACGATACGTCGCAACACATGTGGATGAAGCAGGTGACCATGCCTTTGTTCGAAGCAATAACCCTCTTGGGTAGATCACGAGAGCAGAGAAATTCTTTGATATGCAGAAGGTAATGCCAAATGCGAAATTGAGGTTGGCTTTTATCAGTATGGAGGGAATCGCCATACATTGATTCCAATATTGGAAAAAGAAAATAAATAAGTGATCTTGAACAACTTTCACTGCGGCGTTGTTACGTCGGTACGACAAAAATGGTTGCAAGGCTGTGTATGAGCGAATGGTTGCTTTGCATCAAACAGAGTATGGCAGACTTTGTGCAAGAATTTGAACTATTGGTAGTGCAAACATGAGGCGCATCAAAGGCAAAATTGAGGTTTACTTTCTTGCTGGACTTTACTCATACCAGATTGTCAAGTGCTATGGAACTCGTTGTTGACTTCGAAGAGGCAGAGAAAGCGGAGAATCGTTACAACGATCCTCCCGACCTCGAGTTCCAGTTTCATCCAAATGGCGACACGATGGCGTGGAATTTTGGTGGGAACATTCTGAATCAGTGGGAAACAAATTGACGAAACAAATATGGGACCAAAGAATAAGGGTGTTCGAAATCTACCTTACTAAGACATCTTCGTAGGAGAGAAGTGAACTGTTCACGGTGCTCAAGCCAAGACCATTCGTCGACAACCCTTGCCAGAAGCAACCCAAAGATCTGGATGAGCTTCAAGCCCAAGTAATGGGATACATCCAAATGGATGAGCTATCCACCTTTTGCAACCAAGTGTGTTCGGTGGAGCAGAAAAAAGACAACCACAACAAGGACAAAATGAAACTCATCTAGGACAAATCCTTTAGAAAGTCAAGTTGATAGCCAAAGTACTAACACTATAAGCCGTTAAACGTCAACTGAACACAGTTACTCGAGGATGCATTCAACGTGAAAATCCTATGCTTATCACCTCCTGCAGGTTAATCAACTTAGTCGATAGAACGAAAACTTGTTAATATCATTAGAACTTTGGCCATACCACAGAGGAATGCGTGGCCATGAAGGACAACATAGAGGAGTTGATATAGGAAGGTACCCTTGCCAAATACATCTACACCCCTAAGAACAACAGAGGCAGTTACCGAGGTGGTGGAGGTCATCATGGAGGCCAAGGATAACAATCCCACAACGATAGGCTAGAACAAATTGACGCTAAGCCAAATCAAGTTGACACCTAGGTAGGCGGTGAAGGGGGGAGACGCAAAGTCATTGAAACTATTGCTGGTGGAGGTAACACCAAGTCGACTCGGAAAAGGCATTTATGTGCCATCAAAAGTGTGAACCTCATCTCTGCAGCGCAGTTGAGGAGACACCAATAATGATCATCAATGCTGACTTTGCAGGAGTCGATCTCGAGCAAGATGACCTAATGGTGATTACAGTTAGAATCGATAATTGGGACGTCAAGAAAGTCCTGATAGATGGAGGCAGCTCAGTCGACATACTCTTTTCTTCCGCTTTCAAAGGTTAGATCTCTCGCATAAGCTCATAAAACCTTATCCTGAAACCTTAGCGGTTTTGCGGGGGGCAAGTCCACACCCATGGTGTAGTAGAGTTGGCAACCACCTTCGAAAGAGGATAGTTGTCAAGAACGTCAATCGTCCAGTATGGCCTCATCGATGTTGACACTTCGTACAACGTTTTGATTGGTAGAACTAGGCACGATTGTCTCGATGCTTATCTCGCAATGAAGTTCCCCAACCAAAGTGGCAACATAGTCACTGTTAAAGTAGACTAGGTTGAAGCCGACGAATGTTACGCCAAAAGTCTACTTGTCAAGCCCTACACACTCGCCTCTGTGCAGTATGCCGATGCAGTAAATGTCAATCATGTGGTAAGTGCTACACCGAGCTGGGCCGATCTCAACCCAAGGAGAGATGGGGAAGATAGAAGACTAACACCAACCAAGGAGTTGTGTTGTTTCCAATCATCAAAGAGCCACACCAAAGCACCAAGATGGGGGAAAAACTTGATAAAATCCTTCAAAAACGGATGGAGGACATGCTGACACGAAATCCTGACCTCTTTGCATAGAGCGTGCCGACATAGATCCCATTTCATAGGCCACAAACTCTTTGTTTTCACGAAGCCAAACCCGTGGCATAGTGATGACAAAAGCTCAGCGAGAAGCTCCAATGAGCTATAAAAGAAGAAACAAAGAAGTTAATGAAAGCGTATTTCATTAGAGTTGTGTACTCTACATGGTTGTCCAACATTGATCGACTTGTTGACGACGCTTGCATATATTGAATTTTGAGTTTCCTTGATGTATCCTTGGGCTACAATTAGATCAAAATGTTATCCACTAGACAAAAGTAGTACGACATTTAGCACCCAAAATGCCAACTTCTACTACAAAGTCATGCCCTTCAGTCTGAATATGTTGACGCCACATACTAGAGACTAATGGACAAAGTCTTCAAAGACCTACTTGGAAGAAGATATTGAGGTCTACATCGATTATATGATCGTAAAGTCATCTAACCCAACGATATTCGTCGAACTCTTAAAGCACATCATGCGACTGAACCCAGAGAAATGTGTCTTTGGGGTCAAAGGGGGTAAGTGCCTTGGTTTCATGATAACCTATATGGAGATTGAGACCAACCGAAACAAGCGTGAAGTCGTCATTGTCATGTGCAACCGACAAAACCTGAAGAAAGTACAGAAGTTGACTGGTAGACCGATGGCTCTATATCGATTTCTACTGAGAATGGCCGAGAAGGCGAAACCATTTTTTCTACTGCTGAAACAACCAATTGACTTCCATTGGGACCAATAGTGCAAAATCCTGAAGAAAGTACAGAAGTTGACTGGTAGACCGATGGCTCTATCTCGATTTCTACTGAGAATGGCTGAGAAGGCGAAACTGTTTTTTTGACTATCGAAACAACCAATTGACTTCCATTGGGACCAATAATACGATACGATGTTCTTCGACTTCAAGAGTTTCCTCGCCACTCCATCCTTGGCCTACTTCTAAAGTCAAGTTGTTTCTATATCTTTTCGTTATAGACTTTGCAATAAGCTTTGGCTCTCCTATAGGAAGATGGCATAAAGCAAATTTTGATTTACTAAACTAGCCGAGTACTCCAAGGAGTTGAAAATTACTACCAAACGATCGAAAAGCTCGCCTTGGCATTAACTCATTCTGCCAGGTGGTTACGATAATATTTTTAAAGTCACCTAGTTACAGTAAAAATGACCACCCCCTCAAACAAGTCCTAAAAAAGCCAGACCTCACCAAAAGAATGGTAGCATGGTCGGTTGAACTCTTTGAGTTCGGCCTACAGTTTGAACCACAAAGCCCCATCAAAGGATAATACCTAGCTGATTTCTTGGTCAAGCTCCCCTTGTCCAGGACAATAGTGAAGGTTGGTGGACATTGCATGTGGATAGAGCCTCCAACAAAAAGGGCACCCATGCAGGCGTAACCCTTAAAGGACCAGATAACGTCTCTATTCAGCAGTCAGAGAAGTTTGACTGGAAGGCTTCAAACAACCAAGCAAAGTATGAAGCTCTTATTGTAGGACTGAAGCTAGCGATTCTAAGCTTGTCACCGAGCAAGTTAACGAGGTCTTCCAAGCCAAAGAGACAAAAATGCAGAAGTACTACCGCCTAGTCAAACAACTCTTGGAGCATTTCGAGTGAAAAAATTGGTCCACATCTACATGGAACAAAAAGACCAAGCCGATGCTTTAGTTTGCTTGACCAGGTCAACCCTCACCTCCCTCACCAAGTCGATGCTTTAGTTTGACTGGAACAAAAAGACCAAGGGACATGTCAAATTCCTCCTCGTCGCGGTGGACTACTTCACTAAGTGGGTCGATGTAGAGCCTCTCACAACGATCACAGCTTAAAAGGTCTAAAAGTTCACATAGAAGAACATTATTTGCAGGCACAACATACCTCAAGCCACTGTGACGGACAACATAAGACAATTCATTGAAAAGGACTATGAAGAGTTCCTCAAGAAGCTTGTCATCAAGCGTGTCACATCCTCGGTCAAGTATCCTCAGACCAATGGGCAAGCAGAAGCCGCAAACAAGGTTATCCTTGTTGAGTTGCGCAAAAGATTGTCGAAAGTCCCAAATGGAATGTAGGTGGACGAGCTCCCGAGCATGCTTTAGGGGTACCAATGCATTCCCTAGTTTACCAAGCAAGAAACACCATTCAAATTAACCTCCGACGTCGACGATATAATACCTGTGGAGATCAACAAACCTTTACTCTGCAAAAGCATGTTCAATGCGACCAACATCTCAAAATCCTTGGCAATAGAGTTAGACCTACCCAAAGTCAATGGTGAAGCACGAGTTCAAGAAGAAGCCTATAAATGAAGAATACCAAAAAAATACAACCCAAAAATGCAATGAAGGACAACTCGAAAGACAAGCTCGCACTAAATTGGGAAGACTCATTCCGCATCACCGAATCCTTGCAAAATAATGTGTATAGGCTTGAGAACATCGCAGGAAAGGTCATCCCTAGGACCTGGAATGCAACTCATTTAAGATCGACTGCAATTGAAACTTGGTAGTTTACTCTTTCCTACTTCAGTATTTTCTCCCACTTGTAAGATAAAGGGTTTTCGCTGAGAGTTTTTAATGAGACACAACCGAGTACACATATCAAAGGAAAGTCTCGTTCATGAACCATACTATCAATACAATCCTTTTACTCCTCAAACTTTGTTTATCATTTCTTTATCTGTTAATTCACTTAGTAAATTTTCAAGTACAGGAGGTTGAGTCCGAACCTCGCCATTTTCAAGCAACTCTAAGGATGTGGATTCGAACCTCGACATTTTCAAGCAACTCTTAGGAGGTTGAAATCGAACCTCGACTTTTTTTTAGCAATCTTAGAGTTCAAGTCTGAACCTTTGCTTTTTCAAGCAATCTTAGAGGTTGAGTCCGAACCTTGGCTTTTAATCTTAGAAGTTGAGTTCGAACCCTGGCTTTTTCAAGCGAATTTAGAGGTTGAATCCAAACCTCGGCCCATTGTCTTACATACAAGCTTTTTACAAACTTAGCTTCTAAGTAATTATTTTCAAACACTGACGCTCACGAAATATAAGACAAACAAGTCTTTTGCAATTTTCATTCATTAAAAGTTTCTTGGATACAAAGCAAAATACTAAACCATTACATTAAGTCACTTAGACTGAACCTCTTTTTCTTCTCCTTCAGACTCCAAGCACAGGTGCGACTCCCTAATGATCTCGTCGTCCACTATGTCATAATTCACATCGAGTTGTGTTGTGTTAAAGGAAGGAAGCAACATTTTTACTTGGCGTTGATCCTTCTTGGTGATTTATCACGATCAACATTTTGACCTCATCCAATTCAACCTTCAAGGCAAACTCAACCTTTTCCTTCTCCCACAACTCGCTCTCTATTTTTGTGAGAGCTTTCTTCATCTTAGCCACCTCGTTCATCGCGGTCCCCAACTCCGCCTTAGTCGTCTTCTTCTCCGAGGTTAGATCCTCCATCTTCTTGCTTATGTCCATCAATTGCTGCTCTAGGTCAGCAACTTGGCCACTCAAGGCCAAGTTTATCGGCTTTCGACACTGTCTCTTTCCAACGACGGATGACACCAAGAGATCGGCCAAGAAAGATCTCAGTCCCATCCAAACCCTCCATCGGACCCACGTAGTGCATCATATCGTGATCAATTTGGCTTAAGAAGGTAGAGGATTGAACAAACTGCGAGCTCATTAAGTTGGTGTTCTAGAGCGACACAATGTTAAGAGCCACGTAAACAACCGACGTAGGTTATGATAGCACAACACAACTTTGTTCGTTCACAACGCATCGGTACTCGGAGCATTCCCAAATATGATAGGGGCCGACTTCTGAACGACTTTCACTTTTTTCTTCTTAGCGACAACCACAAGCTCCTTGGCAATCGCCGTTTCTACCTCTACCTCTGCGTCTTTCTCTGTTCCTGTTTCCTCGACAGTCCTTGCACCAACATTGGCCTTTTCCACTGACTTGTCGGCCCATCAACGTGGATGATCTCCACATCGACAATAGCGACCTCAACTAGCACATTGGATGCTTTTCACATGTTGGACTTGGAAGAATCTTTAACTCGCTTTCTCTTCTTCGACTTTCTGAGGTCTACTGGTCGTTAGCAATCAAACTCTTCAAATTTTTATAATTGTAACCTTTCATAACTTCTACAAAAGTGAACACAAAACACTTAGTATAAACTCAACTTCACAGGATGTCCTAACTTTTTTCACCACCAACGACGACTTTGTCCCTCTTTTGTTTTTTGCCCCTTATGTGCACAAAACTCAACTCCATCACCACCACCCACAAACACTTCCTCTACTTTCTTACAATCCGAGAATGAGGAGAGAGACAACATCAGGAAATCACACTCCACTATACCCCTAACCTCCCTACCCATGAGGGATCTATCTGAATGGAAGACCCCTCCTCTATAGTAGAAGTAGAAGACATAATGGCTAGAAAAAAAAAAGAAGAGCAGGGGACCAAATGAGCCTAGGCAAAAGCAAAGGAAGGATAAGAAATAGGAATAGAACGATAGCAGAACATGGGGGGGAGGTAGGCGACAATGAAAATGATGACCTCTGGTCAACACATGCAACATCCTTTTTATAGAGATTTCTCAACCTTTCACTGACCAGGGTGACCCCTCGCTTCCAGGGATGACCCTACACTCAGTCGTTTCGTTCCCCAAACCTAATAACCAAGGGTTCGAATACTTCATTCCCAACAGCCACCTCAACAATCACGACTACTGACAAACGACACGAGAAACGAAATGACAAAAACAGATCGAGAGGCTCGATTAGAAAGAATTGGCGGAGAAGTTTTATGTTATATATGGTAATCTTTCTAACACCCGAATTATATAAGAAACTTCTATCCAATTTTGGTATAAGAAAAAGAGAAAAAAATGCAAGTTCCCCAAACCTAATAACCAAGGGTTCAAATACTTCATTCCCAACAGCCGCCTCAACAATCACGACTACTGACAAACGACACGAGAAATGAAATGACAAAACTCCTTAGACGGTTGCGTCGTTACACATGCTCCATTGTTTTTCTCAAAATGACATGACACTCAAGGGTAATCATGATCAACCTCACTAATCAAGACACGTGTCATCCAATATTTAAACATTTTGAATACTTCCATGAGGTTGTTCCGGCAACTCGATTATCTTCACTGTGCCAACCCTGGCTTATGAACGTTTGAGTACCGCCACACTCGACCCAGAACTCCAACAACGATGTCCTCGACTTGGCTAACCTACACATACTCGGCTCTATCATCCACGCATGAACTCAGAGCTAGGGGGCTTATGTATCGTACGGCCTATAAAGTTTGACGTGTACTCAACTTATAGGGCCCCCAATGTTCTCAGATCGCGACAATCCTCAACTGCCACCCATGAACTCGGTCAGGATGCTTAAAGGGTTAGTTTGCGAACATTTCATGAGTTTAAGGTACCTTTGAGAAATTCAATTTCAAAATCAAAGATACTTAAGATTGAATGCCAATGGGAGAAAATTTGTTTTGATGCAAGGTTTTTAACATTCTTTTGTAAAATCTCTTTTGCAGATTTATAATCAACACGAATAAAAAACCTTTGATTAAGTAAATCAAATTGAAATTTTTGATATACATAAAGCAGTTGCTAAAACTTTCTTTTTTACAGTAGAATAATTCTGCTGTATAGGATTCCAATGCTTTGAAGTAAATGTAATTATTTGTTCTGTCATTGACAGATTGTTCAAGAATACTACCATAACTTATGTCAGAGGCATCAATTTCGACAATCTTTTTGGTTGAAGGATTGGGAAGGTAAAGACAGGGAAGATCTTTAACCTTGGATTTGATCTGTTTGACAAGATTAGTGTAAACATTAGTCCACGGAGGAGGTGTCTTCTTGAGACGATCATAAAAAGGTTTAATAAGATTACTAAATTGCAGAAAGAAATCAACATAATTTGGATAACTAAGAAAACGTTGAAGTTGGGTTTTCTCAATGATTTGATCTGTAAATTCATTTGCAAATTCAATTGTACGATTAATAGGAATAATTATTCCCTGATAAATGTTGTGACCAAGGAAACAAATTTTAGTTTGAAAGAGGTTGATTTTAGTCTTAAACAGAGCAAGATCATTTTTCTTGATTATTTGGATAAAAATATTGATGTGCTTAAAAGTGTTGGCCAATGGATTGAGAAAACACAAGAAAATCATCAATATAAACGATGACAAAAGATGAATAAGTATTAAATATATCATTCATAATTTTTTGAAATTCTAAAGGAGCATTTTTTAATCCATAAGGCATTATTTTCCATTCGTATTGTCCGGAAAGGACAGTGAAGGTCGTCTTCTAGCAATCATTATCCTTGATTTGAATTTTCCAAAATTCAGATTTCATATCAAATTTTGAATAGATTTTAGCATAAAATAGTCAGTTAAGAAGATCATTCTTGTTAGGAATCAGATGATGAGTCCATTGAACGGATTGATTAAGGGCTTTATAATTGATAACTAAGCGAGGAGTACCACGCTCAATTTCAGCTTGTTTGTTGACATAGAAAACAGTATAAGACCAATGACTCTTGCTCTTTCTAATTAGGTCTTTTTTGTAGGAGATTAACAATCTCCTTTTGGCAATGAACAAGAAGTTCCTGGCTTATCTGTTTAGGATGAGCTTTAGTTGGAATTTTTCGGTCATTGAAATCCTTTTCATACGGAAGATCAACAATATGTTGTTTTCTTTGCCATAAGGCATTAGGAATATTACAGATGAAATTTTGGATATGGTTGGTCAAAGATTTAATTCTATTTTGAATAATTGGTTGGTTGAGCAAATCATCAATTTTTTATATACAAAATCTATTCTTTAAGATAATTGATTTGATTTTGTTTGTAAAAGATTGGATTCAAATCTCTTATAATAGGAGCTTTAAGAAATTCAAATGTAATAGATTTATTTAGATGTATAATAGAAATACCATTATCTGAGATTGTAATAGGAAAGATTGATTTGATACACAGTGTTCCAAGAATAACTGTATTTTTAAGATTTTTGATCGGGACGAAATAAGTTTTGATTTTCAAATATTCCTTTTCAATAATGGTGTTTGCAAGTTTGTAGTTTACATTGAGCTTAGAATCATTAGCGGTGTTAAGACGTTCAGATGTTTTTAAAAAAATACTTGATTAGAATTAATCCTTCTTGAAAGTATTTTGATTTAATTTCTGTATCAAACATAGCTTCAGTCTTTTTTTTATTAAAAATAATTATTTTAAAAAAATAACTTAAACAAACTAGCCCATATAATAAGAACAATTATTTTATTCGAGTGTTTATATGTGAGGATTAGGAATCAAACAACAGATCTTTAGGTACGAATTATGATATTCTTAACTGAATTTAAAAATACACCGCAGATTAAAGTAATCACGTATGTACAAATACGTAATATAAATTATATCCATTTATACTTAACTTCGTTGTATTAAGACATATAGTTGAGCTAGTGCAATTTGTTTACAACTTTCTTTTAGCTCTCCCTAGAGTGCATTTATACAAATTAAGTATGAATTTTTTTAATAATATCGCATTTTTAAAAAATCTTATAAAATTATGAATTAACTTCGGGGTAAGACTCTAATGTTCTTTCCTGTAACCCAGGATCCATATATATAAAATAAAAGAAAGAAAAAAAGACTAATAGAAATTGAACTCGATTTTACAGATGCAACACGGGGATGCACTTATGGCAGGACATTATGGGTAGTTTTAATTAGTCGATGCAAGCCAAACTAATTTTAACTCCATGAATTTGTTTAATCCCATTCTTTCTGGACTTTGATGGAGTATATTGAAAATAGATCATGAACTTAATCATTACAGGAATTGAAGTTTTAGCATGCCTACATTGAATCTTAATATATAATCGTTATTATTTATATATTAGTCCATACTACATACACATTCATTTGTCTATTCCTTCTCCATCAGTTCCACCAAGACCGAGTACTTCAATTACGCACAACTTTTTTGAATCAACCAATTAAGATCGGTTGGTCTTTATACCATCAGTTTTGCTAAACATTCCTTAAACTGAAGGAGTTTAACAAGAAAGAGACAACTACTCATACTCATGTTGCAACAGTGCTTCCTTTTTTGGGGCTTCATTCTTGGATCACTAGTATATGTATATAGATTAATAGAGACATAATTCAATTATTTGGAATTCAATAATTGCGGCCCAACAAAGACCATGAATCGTGTATATGAATACAAATTACGTATGTATGACCATGCATCCTGACACTTGAAAAATATTTACCCAATCTATATATTGTAATGTATTAAAAAATAAGTTCAGTTGGTTGTGAAGAATGCTTGAGTTAGAAATATCCTGGTACCTATCTAGCTATATGAACTAAAAAAAAAAAATACAAGTTTGCGTAAACCAAATTGTTTTCATCTTAAAAAATTTGAAAGTAAGATAACAAGACCAATTAATTAAATAGGTCACGAAAAAAACACACTAAAAGAGAATATTGTTGCACTATTTCAATATTTGTTCACTACTAGAAATTTGCGTTTTAACATCAATTCAACAAAAACTAGCACTAATATTTGCGTTGGCATTGACATTGACGCTAAAACGTTGGAAGCAAAATATTTATGTTCAATATTTAGGTCAATACTGATTAGCATCGGCTAAACACCACCTATGCTAATTTAAAAGCTATGAATAAACAAACACATGCATAATTAATATATCATCATCACACACATGATACATCTTAGACAAGATCACACCTATGAAAATGTTGGGATGGTTAGCTTTTTGTTATGATAATGGTTAAAGAATATTTATATGATCTTCATATATAAATATCCCGTAACCATGTTGGACTAATTGCTGTACAGGGGCTTCAGTTATATACCTATGTATATGGGTTTGGACACCCCTTCGTACCCATACATATGTAATACAACTTATATTGCTGATCTATGTATATGGGTTTGGACACACCTACGAAAATGTTGCTCTACACTGACAACTAACACATCAATTCATTATTTGTGTACTTATAACTCCTAATTAATGTAAGCTCCTAGCATAAGCTCTAAATGTAAGCTCCAAACACAATCTATACAAAACAAAGTAGATCAATAAGTTAGCAAGACGGATGGCAAGCTTATTGGGTAAGTTCTACATTATCATCACACAATATATTGACCTAGGCACATGACTTCTAAATCGGATATTGAATTAATATAGGCTTTTTTCTATAGTTTTCTAGCATTAAGGGTTACTTACTCATAAAAAACCAAGTCAGTAGGCTCACTATAGCTCAATTATACCCCTTGAAACGGAATCGACAAATTTGTGTTTCCATAAACCACCTCAATGCATAGCTTCTAAACCAGGAATCCTTTTGACATGGGAATTTTTCCAATTTTCTAGCATCAGGGCTACTTACTCGCTAGAAATTAGGTCCATAGGGTCCTTAGATCAATTCGGACCCCCTCAAACCGAATCAGTGAGTTTCTGTTTTCATAGTACTACCTCATTGCATAAACTATCTAGAGGATTGCTTGATAAAAAAATCATCATTTTGATAGGTTACTATTAGCCTATATGGGGAAGCCTTTGAAGGTTTATACTTGCGGGCCTAATTGTCCAGGGCTCACTTAGAACAATCTAGATAGGTAGTGAAGGAAGAGTAGTTACAGAGGGATATATCATGACAATGTGTCTATTATATAAAAAAGAAAAACAATAAGAATAAAATATATTTTAGTTTCTTTATTTTTAATAAAAATGATATTAGTTCCTATATTTTAATTTTGATAAATTTGTTCCTTGAATGAAAATAATATTTTTTTCCTGATCACAAACAATTTTATTGTAAAAAGGGATGAAACCATTACTCTTTGTAAAGTTTAAGATCAAATTCATTAAAGTATGTTAAAGTTTGGAGACTAAAACCAAGTTTCATTCAAATTATAAAAACTGAGAACATAATTTTATCCAAAGAATAATATTGTAGAAGGGGGAAGGTTTATCAAAATTAGATGTAAAAACCAATAAAAAAAATATTTGTTAGATTTTTTTTAACAACTAAAAATCAATTAAATGAATCATTACTAATAAATTTATTAAAACATTTTTTTATAATAATGATATACTACAGTGGATCATTCTTTTAAAATTTGACAAACGGTAAAAGAAGAAACAGAAGCCCCCCTCCCCCAATGCGTGTGCCTGTTGCTTTTAGTGGAAAAGTTAGGTAAATGAATCGAAATAACACTGCTGTGCGGTTCATGCATACCTGCATTAGCTGTCTTTCATCAATCAAATCTCCTGTTATTATCATTCCTTGCTAGGGGAAAAGGAAAACCGAAAAACTATTTCTTTTAGCCTAAATTAAGTTCTTGTGCCAATTATTATATATTATGCAATAATATTTAAAAAAACTAAGGAGCAAATTCTAAAAGTGATGCGATACTGCGTTATAATAATAAGGTGGTCTTTGGAGATGATGCAAAAATGAACGAGAATTGAGATTCAATATTTAACTTGCTTATCTTCCATACACCCAATGTGGTGATATTTTGCCAATAAGAAAAAAATCTTCTATACACCCAAGGATAATAGAAACGGACGCATGAGAATACATCTTTGATTAATTTATAATGAGTATCTAAAAGTCTTTTAGAATTATTAATCAATTTTTTAAAAGATTGACGATATCAAATTAGTTCTGAAGTAATAATTTTTAACTATTACACGATATCAAGAGTCACAATAATCTTTTAAAAAAAAACGATAAGTCAAAGATTTAATATATCACTATGTGCAGGAGTTTTTCCTCCACTACCGTTGTACAGTTTTACTGATAAACTCCTGCACATAATCAAAATAAAAATAGCATTTAAAAATTTAGTTTTAGATTTATAGTACTTCTGCTTCTTTTTTACTTTATTTACAAATTACACGAGTATGTTTAACAAGAGACATTTATACTTAATGGATAAAACTATTATATACTATAAAAAAAATTCTTTAAATATTTATAACATAGTTACATAGAATGAGTTTGTTTAAATTTAAAAGAAATAGTTTTTAAATAAACATTTTAAGAAAAAGTATTTTTTAAGTAAGGTACTAACCAGTACTTTAAAGAATGACATTGGTTAA
>PYAF01004402.1:1029343-1055416 GCA_007407185.1 Glycine tomentella | reverse complement strand
AACACTTTAAACAAAGACATCAGAAAAATAATAAACTGTTTATTTTATCAAAAAAAACAATTATTGTAAAAAGTAAATTTAAACAAACTTACCCTTAAAACCCAAAATAATATCATCAATTAAGCTAAAACAGTCACATATTAATTAATCCACACACTCAATAAGTGAATATTGTCTTGTTTTTAATTTTAAATCATAATATATCGAGAATGCAACAACCATTTTTATGGTACAAAATAGAAAAACAAAAAGAACAAAAAATACAGTAAATTAATACTTTGAGGTTTTTTAAGATTGCACATAATACTTCTCTTTTTTTATACTTACAGTAAATCCTCTAATTATTGTTGACGGAAAAAGAATCTTCAAATTGTTTGAAGAACATTATAATGACACTCCTTACACACATTATAATATTAATTCCCTTTAATTGTTTGTAAAACATTATATTGTGTACCCCTAAAAGGGACTGGATTTACAATAATTATAATAAAAAAGTAAGAAATTTATGTATAATTTTATGAAACCTCAAGGAGAAATGTTGTAATTTACTCAAAAGATTAACAAGGTTAGGTTTGACAATTTGCCTACATCTTCGAAGCAAATAGAGGTGTTCAGGGTACTGGTTACCCACGAATCTAAATTGATCCAAACCGATCCGAAGAGTTTGAGTTGGGTCATTTATGTAATTAGGTCAAAATCGAATCAAACCGATCAAAATCGTTCATGTACAGGTTGGGTCACGGGTTTAGATCTATAGATCCGATAAAAACCAAATTGAACCGATCAAAATCGATCAAAAATTTTAGAATTGTTTGGTTTAATTTTAAATACTGCTAATATTGAAACTTCGAGTGTTGGAACTACAAATGTTTATAATATTAATGGATCATATTTTGTTCATTTGTTTCAAAAAATCTGATTGCACCAATATTTATTGCAAGAATTAGTTTGTAGGAAGTAGTTGTAATTCAGACTATTATAATAAATCTTGTTGAAAAATATTTTGTTTTAATTTGTATGAGTCTATTTTAGAATATTATGTTGATAGTTTTAAATGAATCAATTTTACTACTTTCAGACATTTGATAATATTGTGTTAGGGTAAATAGCTATTTTCACCCTTGAATGTGTAGAGCATTGATAAATTCATCCTCAAAAGATGAGAATTCAAATTTTAGTCCCCAATAGTGAAAAAAATGCGATAAATTCATTCATCTATTATCGTTTACGAAAGAGCCTATGTGGCATAAGGAGAAGAAAATGTCACAAAAATGATTGTCAACGTGGTTGTTGAATAGATTGGACCAAAACGTTAGTAAGTTTTCATTTGACCAAAATGTCAATAAAATTCCATTGGACTAATTTGTCAGATCCTTTCATTTAAAAATAAAATATAATTTAATCTTCATCTTTCCTTTTTTGTGTTCTAACATGTAAAATATAATTTAATTCTTTTATTGGACCAACACACTTGATTTTGTTTATAACTTGTAATTCAACATCAACACGCTTGGTTTTGTTTTAACTTATAATTAAGAAATTTTCTTTTAAAAATGGTTTTACCAACTCAAAGGACAACAATCAATTAAGCGGATATATGATGTTGTCAAATGTAAACTTCTCTCTCAAAAAGAATTTGGTCTAACACATAAGGATTTTCAAAACCCTCTAAACAAAAGGGACGAAAATCTCTACATATCCTTTTCTCGGGTTCCTTTTCATGTCGTAAATTTGTCATAAATTTAGTGGTTTTTACCAAAATCACATCATTTACTTGTTTTCATATTACCAAACTCCCTGAATTTGTTAGGTTTCTACACATTTAGGGACAAAAATGACTATTTGTCCTATTATGTTAATTGTATTGAATATTTGAATGAATCATGATATAAAATAGTAGTTTGAAGAAAAAAAAGATCAATTTTGATTGGGTTGAGTCCAAAATTTAGTCAAAACTGATCCGAACTGATCCACAAACACCCCTAAAAGCAAAGCAGTTGTTTATTTCTTATTTTTAGTAAATAGAATTACAACTCTCTCTCTCTCTCTCACACACACACACATATATATATATATATATATATATATATATTGTAATACATGTTTAAAAAATTACTCATACATTATATAATCCGATTAAAATCAAGAAACGCTGCCCTAAAGGACTATACTATATCGCTTCGCTCCAACATCAATTTGCTTATCATAAAAGTAAGAGCTATGCCCTACATAAAATTTAAGTAATAAAACATTTTATAAAAAAAAAGTTATGATTAAGTGTTAAATGGTCTTGCACTAACAATGAAAAACAGTTTTACACTGTTCTCCAATTATAAATCATCGTTGATATAATTTTTAGGATAATTATCATAAAAATTAATAAATATATAATATATAATGAATTATAATTAGATGATGATTTAAAATTATTTTACACATCAATGCATATAATATATTCTCTGGTCAATTTTAACCTTACCTTAATTATAAATAAAATAACTTCTAAATTTCAGCAAAGTTGCCTAAATTTTTTAAGGTGACATGGGATTGAGAAAGTATGGTCACGGGAGAGTATCACTGGGAGATGTAGACAAAAAGGAAAAGGGTCTCAAGTTAACCTACTACGTACAGTGGCTAGCTAGTAGTGGTAGTATATATGTGTACAAATCGAACACTACCTTTTCAATTGTCAAAATCCTCACCTTAATTAACTTAGCAACTGAAGATTTCTGTCAACATTTGAGTGTATAGGTATATCAGATATGACCACCAATTGATTTATGGCCGCTAGTCAGTGGCTAGCAGTTGCATTGTCAATTAATAAAAACAGCTTTAAACGATTGATCTAGAGCAAAGGACACATTATGTACATCGAAATCATCTCTCGTGGGACAATAATACAAACATACATATATAGAAGACAAACCAGCGAGATTTTGATTGATACAAATTAATATTTGTGATTGATTATACCCAATTTGAAGGATTATTATTCATGAATGATTCATTGAATTTACCACCTAGCTACGATAAATCATATATAGACTTTCCAGCATTTACTAATTAAATTGTCGAACGTAACACCTATACTTTGGTACGTGAATGTACTACTCCCAGATAGATTTGGACCTGTTCACTATCAAACATGAAGATATGCTATGAGCAAGAATTGACCAAAGGGTGTCAAATTTTCGGTTAAAAATGGTCAATCATCACGACAGAAGCTAGCGGTGGTGATAGACCACTTGAAAAATACTCTGATACAATATAATAAAATATGACTTAGAATGTTCACATACATCCCAGTAGTGTTATTATCGCGTTATACATGTGTCATTGCAAGCTATTAATTCTAATTTCTAGGTCATTACACAATTCTTTTTAACCATCTATTATGGTTAATTTGTTGAATTTGTTATATACTGTTATTCGCTGAAAATCTTTTACAGAATGAACTGTATTTTAGGGTTAAACCTTTGAGTAATTATCGGCAACTGGAGAAACCAATGTCTATCAATCTCACACTTTCAGTAAGATATAAAGTAGTAGGTTGAATGATTAAAAAAATGAAAAAAAAAATAATGAATTTGATCCTTTTGTTAGTAAAATTAATATTATAACAACTAAAATTTATTGATAAAAAAAATCTCACACTTTCTAATTATAAAAAAGTAAAGAAAAAAAGAGGACAATGCATGCGTGGTCATCGATATTATATACCATATATAGACGTACAACATATCTAGCTATCCATCGTAAATTATACGTAAAAGTCAAAGAATGATGGTAACTGCTACGAAAGCCTGTGAAAGCATTTGTCGTCTAAGAAATAACTGATGACAGTATATATCTAGCTTGTCGGTGAGGGCAATTTTGCTATACAGACCTGATCACTAATGAGTTCTGCTTAGGTCCGAAAATTCCCAGTACTTAACTATTAATTTGGCAGCATTGTCATGGCCTCACTTTTATAATTTATACGATTAATTCTTAAATAGCTATGGTGAGCATTTGTCTAACAAAGATATGCTTGTAATATCTAGCTTTCGGATAAGATTTGTTTAACACAAGCTTAAGCTATTAAATAAGGGTATAGTTTAAGGGTTGTTAATTATGATACCTTTTAAAAATTTAAGGGTTGAATTTGATACTGAACCAACAGTTGAATGATTGAGTATATATACTAAGAAAGAGAAGAGGGAGAAAGAGACTCTCAATAACAATACCAATTATTAAACTTTTATATTTCTGAAAGTGACATAGAATTTTTTTATATTTATTTATTCTTTATTTAATTTAATGTACGTTGAGATTATTACTCATGATCACTAAATTTTAAAAATGAATACCTTCTCAATTACAAACTAATTTAAAAAAAAATTGCTAATTTTTATTTGGATATTATCATATATAGGATGGATTTAAAATGATCGAGTTTATCTTGGCTTGTATTTAACCTGTAATTTTAATGAATTCATTTATTCAGATTCAAATCTGATCTGAACAAAATCTGATAATATGGGACAGGATTTGAGCCAATTTTTTGGCACAATATATTAATATTAACATAAAGTATAACTCGCTATATAATAAATTAATTAAAGAAATATAAGACTAAAATAAAGTTATACATTACCGTATATATTTTAAAATAAATTATATCAATATAAATATGATATTATGTTATGTAATATGTAATTCAAAAAAGTATATTAAGTATATTTTTTTAAATATATATATATATATATATATATATATATTATAGGAAACAGGTAAAACTGAGATGATTCAAAATGTAATTTCAACAAATTCTTATAATGCACTGAATCTGATTTTTTATTTTATTCAAGCCTAAAAGAGTTAGTGAATAGGGATGAATATTCTTATATTTTATACGAGCAGCTCACAATATTCATGTGTTACCAAACCATATAAGTGTTTTAAGCAATTGTAATGTCCTAGTCTCTTGTATACACACTTTTTTCATTAAAAAAAATAACACCGGGATTTAAAGATTTTATTTATTTATTCCTTATAATATCTACGAGTTTAATTTTTTAATTGAAAGTGGAGATCAGATGATGTTTATGATTCGAACTTCTGATAAGAAAGATCAAATTTGTCAAGATTATAGTTCTTTATTTCAAATTTATAATCAACAACTGTTGGGTTTTTAAGAGGAATTTGTTTCTCTTGAATAATTGAAGCCTTGAAAGTAAGCTTCCCGACCGGGAATTTTTTTTCCTCCATGTTCTTGAATAAATAAAGAATGATGATAAATATAATTAATTAGAAATTGTTTGGATGAAATATCTTCCTCATATATAGTTATTTAGCATATGCGTAACTGCAGCAGCCATCATCAATACCAACAATTAAGCCTAAATTATTCCCTTTTAATTATTGATGTACGAATCTTAACCAACATGGCACATATATTGTTGTTGCTGTTGGCTTACATGGCACATATATTATAAAACACTAGATAACATACTGTCTAGGTCCTCGTTACATGTGCGTCATTTCTTATACTTTTTCTCCGTTTAGGTATATATTGACCTAACGCGTCTATATATGTTTTCCTCCTCATATTTGAAATCATTTGTTTAAGGTCAATGTGTGGAAAATGTGGGCATGTGGGTCAAATTCCATTATATGTTAGAAAGAGAATATATATAAAAGGATCAACTCATTAATTCGCTTCACACATTGTACCAATTACCAAGTAGTAGTAGTAGTTTCAGCACAAAGAGTTCATAGTACTGTTCTAGGATTCTTTTCTACTAAATTGGTGATTTCTGTTTTGCATGTCATTTTCCACCCCCACTAATTAGTACCCCTTTTTCTCTCACCAAAAAGAAACAAACAAAGGCCAACAGAGGAGAAAGAGAAAAAGTTAAGGGTAAAAAATAAAGGAAGAGGGAAAAAAAGATCCTCAAAGGCAAAAGAAAAGAAAGCTTGATTTCATTCATTAATCAATTAGTGCAGGATTTTCTCTCATAAAGTCTGGATAACAGGCCAGAGAATTTCACGAATCCAGGGACTCTCTCTAAAGAACATGAATTTTAGGGAGTGCAATTATGTAGAAAACAAGAATCTGTGTCTTCAAACCCCAACTTTTATTGAGTGGCTCAAACCATCATCATCTTCCTCTCTAACTAGTTCAATTTCTTCATCACCTCCTTATTCCTTGACTCAGCATGAACAACTTGCCCAAGAAACCATCCAGTTTTTTCCCTTCAAGGATGATCAGCATATTGGAGTGCAAAAGGAAGGTTTTGAAGTAAAGGAAGAGAAGAAGGTGGAACAGGTGACTGTCGCTTTGCACATTGGATTGCCTAACATAGGAGGCCATGACCCTGATGATGATGATCATGATCATGATGCTGATGATGAGAAGAAGGCTTTCTATGTTAAGGAAGAAGAAGAACCCTTGAAGAAAAGCTTCCAGGGTAATTGTTCTTTCAATCAGGAGAGACGAAGATTTTGGATTCCAACTCCTGCACAGATCCTTGTTGGACCGATGCAGTTTGCTTGCTCCATATGCAGCAAGACCTTCAATAGATATAACAATATGCAGGTTAGCAATTTGTAATTCTCAACTTCTAGTGCAAAAAACAAACGATAAGATTTTCTATTAATTAACTATTTGCTCTTAAATTAACTTGTTTTTAAACTAAACACATATTTTTAACTACCAATTATGCCAGGAAGAACCTTTCAAAATAGAGAGTGGGAACTCAGAATTAAGCATCTCATTGTTGTTTGAAAAGACAATCGTGCATGATTTTCGTATAGTACGCCTAACCTATCTGCAGATAGCTTACACTTCAATTTCATCGCTATATGAGTACCATTAACAAAATAGAATCTAACACCACAGTAAGTTTGAAAATTAATGGAATCTTAGATTTTGTATTTGTAAGTATAGCTCCTTTGTAACGTTTTACAGTTTGAGATTTACAATATAATGATAATAAATAAAAAAAGTTGTGCAGATATCAGTTTTCTTCACAATAACTGCAATAAACATTCTGGGGATAGGTTTTCAAATCATTGTTATCAAGTAGTTTTTTTAAAAAAAAAAAAGGAATTATCTAGTTATATCACATAATTCACGCAACTATATACTATGATATCTAGTTCATAATTGGTATATATAAATGAGTACATAAGTGTGCTTCTTTCATATACGTACTGTCACTTCATTTCAATTTTTTTTTTATTTAATTAATACCAAATCATGAAATCTGAATTCGTTACAATCAGTTTAATTTGATAGTATAACGTAACCCTCTATCATCTATATCTTTTGTAACTACTGATGACTAATATGTGTCTAAATTAAATTAAGGGAATTTGCACTAATTCCTCAGAATTTGAATTCCTTCTTTATTCAAGCCAACCTGAACTAGGTGTTTTACATGATGATGTTGAAGAAGAAGATAATCATCAAGAAGAAAACAATCATTTAAATGAACTTTAATGGCTATATAAACATACTCTTAATGACTGTCTTTTTCTTTTGCTTTCTTTTTCACTTTAAGAAATTTGAGCTATGGCCTGTTGCCCCGCTATCACCACCCCCTTCAACTTTTAGGAAAAGGCTCCTTTTATACCATAGGCTTTCAAAGGGAAATTGCACTTCCATATCTTCATGCTTTTATTTTCTTTATCTTTTAATTTTTCCACGTGTTTGTCCTTTTGGGTTGAAAACCTCATCAGAATACAATTACCATAGGAACTAATCGTCGGTGTTTGAGGCATGCATGCAGTATACCACAAGATCTACCTTAGCAAATTCTTCTGTATATGAATTGCGCCTTTGTTAAAATAAAGAAGAAAAAAAATCTATATCATCATATATGAGACAGAAGGCACACAAATCCCCCACTCTTAAGAGGCATTATATATAGCTATTAATTAGATTACTAAAAATCACTTTATCTCGTTTCCTTTTTATTCCTTTTATTATAAAAATGAGTTAGATTAACAATTAATTAAAGACAATGGGTACTGCTGGTCTGAATAAAGGCCAACATTGGTTGGTTATAAGTGGATGGAAATCATTTGCTCTCCGTTTTTTGTCTTTCAAATAAAAAAGCAACATATGTGATTAGAAACTATTATCTTCGTTTTTGATTTTTAGTTTTTTTGTTTTACATGTTAGTTTTTAATCAAAGAGGCAGGAAATAATATAAAGAAAACGGGGATAGCTGATTTGGATCTCACATAAGCATGCTTAATTAAGGATTAATTTGATGGCCTAATTGGAAACAAGTTTGGGATCATTTACAAATGAACTTGTTAAACAAACTTAAGTATATGGGCCGATTAGAGTACTCTTGTACTCTTAGTGAAATTTGTTTGGCTTTTTTTATAAGAATTTTTTTAATTAATGATGTAAAAGCTTAAAATGAGTACAAGATATGCCCATATAAGTCTACAGTACATTTGATATATATATTGAAACAAAAGAATTGAGAGACAAAAAAACCGTTAAAATATTTAACATATATATTCATCTTCTCTTTCATTCTACTTTTATCTCATTTTTTATAATTTTTATTTTTTATCACATCATTTGTTATATTTAAATTTTTTTCTCTTCTATTCATCCATACACCCCAAATATTAAGAATTCTTTTTTGAATCACCATATTATTAATACAAAATATCTATTAATTTATAAATAATTAAACTTTGTCAAAAAAATCTGATCATCACTTTTAGTAATATTTTATCTTGTGATTAGGATTTTATATTCTAACCATGTTTGTTCCATTCAAAAATTGAAAAAATATTATATGATTCAGAATTACTATATAGTCTCAGCTAATCTGCATGACATGTAGTTGAGTGTTATTTTTTCTTGTAAATTGAAAAATGGGGTGTAAGTTAGTCATTACTCGATTTGCTTTGCTTATGATCTAAGAGAGAGAGAGAGAAAAAAGTAAAATAAACCTGAATTAAAAATTTGCAGATGCATATGTGGGGGCACGGGTCCGAATTTAGGAAAGGACCAGACTCACTTAAAGGAACACAACCAGCAGCAATGCTAAGGCTACCATGTTACTGTTGTGCCCAGGGTTGCAAGAACAACATCAATCATCCAAGAGCGAAGCCCTTGAAGGACTTCAGAACCCTCCAAACCCACTACAAAAGAAAGCACGGTGCAAAACCATTTATGTGCCGAAAGTGTTCAAAATCCTTTGCAGTTAAAGGGGATTGGAGGACTCATGAGAAGAACTGTGGAAAGTTGTGGTATTGCACTTGTGGTTCAGATTTTAAGCACAAAAGGTCCCTTAAAGATCATATTAGATCCTTTGGAAAAGGTCACTCTCCGCATCCTTCTCTTGAAGGCTTCGTTGAGGATGAGAAGGAATGTGTTACCGGTTCTGATGAAGATGATGTTGCTCATACATGCTCATGATATGCAACATAACATGCTCTCTCTCTCTCTCTCTCTCTCTCTCTCTGTATATATATATATATATATATATATATATATATATATAGCTTTCTTAAAGAGTAGTAGTACGTAACTAGTAAGTTTAGCAGATGTCAGTGCATGCATGCGCTTGTGCTCAGTAACAAAAAATTCTCGACCATTATTGAGGGATGAAAATAGGGAGCGGTTTGCTACCGAGCACTTGCAGGGTGTGATATGTGCTAGCAGGAAGAAATATGTGTGGACGAATTTGCTTTGTGGTTTATTAATATATTAATATAACAAATTATGATTACCTAGAGTGATGAAGCATCTGAATTCTTTTTCTCATGTATAGCAGCAGAATAGATGTATATCATGTTGAACTTGAAGCTTTTGCATACCTTTTCAGTGGAGAAAATTTATCCGCTTCATTACCAAAAGGTAATCCTATATCAAGGACACTAGTAATGTAGATAAATCTTTTTAACTCTATTTTGATAGTAATTTATCCGTATGGATTATTAATTTAAGCTAGACTACTAGATGATTTGCCAATTTCTTCCCTAGTAGCTAGCAATAAGGAAATAATTAAAAACTAAAAAATGTTTAAAAATAATTACCATATAAAAAAGAGTAAATTACATTCACACCCTGTGTGTTTTGCTCAAATTTCACCTTGTATCCCTTCCTTTTTTTATATTACTTTTACCGCCTTCTATTAGCATCGTTAACTAACGTCAATGAGTAGACAAAATTGTCCTTATACTTTAATTATAAAATTCAAATTATCCCTTTCCAATTAGTTTTAAAATTTAAGATTCACGTTTCATTCATCTTCCTTATTCATGAGTATTGTTCATCTTTCTCTTATTGGCGAGTTCTTATTTAGGGTACACAGGGTGCGAGTTCCTCTTCCTCTCACAGTGTTCACGTTCCATTTCTCTTCACTATTCACGAGTTCTTCATCATTCTTTACCGTTCTTCTTCCAATTCACGAGTTTTCCATTGTTCTTCTTCCAGTTCGCGAGTACTCCTTTGTTTCTCTTCCTATTCCACGATTTCTGTTCACGTTAGGGTTCTGCTTGTAAGTGACTATTGGACCTTGTATATAAATTACTTTTTAAGAATATTTATTTAATTTTGATTATTTATTGTTGCTATTTCTGAATGGGGTTTCAATGGGGACCAGTTTGGGACCACTATTTAAAATCATTTGTTTATTATTGTTGATTAAAATAATATTGATATTTGAGACCACATGAAACATAATGGATGAACTGAAAATCATTTATTTATTATTGTTGATTAAAATAGTGTTGATGTTTAGGACTACAGGAACACAACGGATGAACGGAAATACATTGATCCTAAACCAAACAACGTGGATATTTTGGTCCACTTTACAGACCAACGGAATAAATCAAGTGAGATATACAATATTGATCCTGATAAGTTTGGAACGTTTGATGCACATGATTAAAGAAAAACAAAAAGAAATAAGAGTCTTAAAATATTTTCATGTTAAGAGGAAGAAGATGAGGGTATTTTAGACATAAAATTTCATTAAAAATCATATAACCAGCATATGTCTACTTTCTATTAAATTATTAAGTGATGTTAGGATTCAGGGAGTCTGAGTGTAACGTGAGTTAAACAATTAAAGAGTTTTTTATAGGATACAAAAAGGAAAGAGTATCAAGTGAAATTTAAGAAAAACATATTAGATACAAGTATAATTACTCTATAAAATATTATGTCAGACTCATGCATAGAATAATAAAAATACTCTTAACACTTTATCTTTCTTATATATCAAATGCAAAGGTTTGAAAAAAAGAATTTAAGTAATAGTTGTGCACCCATAGTTAAATACATGATTGTTTGTAATTATTTGATAATATAAAAAAGTTTCATAACATTGATTTATATTTTTTTTTTGAAAAAAGCTATATATAAAGTTGTATAATGACAAAAATTAAATTAATGATCTATATATATACATATATATGATCAGTTTACATTAATTAACAGTATAATATTATTCTAATAAATAATTCTTCAATGTACAGAAACTAAATGCATATTATTACATTAAATATTAGTACGCCTAACATCAGATAGAGGTTATAAACTTTAGCACCTAACATTTTTCCATTAGTAAATGATTTTTTTGTTATATTATTAATAAAAATCACTTTAAATTAGTACTTCAACCAATATATTTTTAGACAATAGTTAACAAAAAAAAAACTGTTCCAAATACACAATTAGCATACATATGTATACAGAAGTGCAAAAGGCTTTATAATTTATTCATCATGTTATGTATTTCACAATTCACATTAACCAAGTCTCAGTATTCAGGAAACGTAAAAGATGATACAGAGAATCATTTATAATTATTGTCAAGCAAAAGGTAGTACCGTCCTCATCTGTAAAGGATTTTCACACTAGCTACTTTTACGAATATGATTACTAATTGACCCCTCGTGTAAGGAACAATAAAAACTGCATCTATCATTCCTATAACCTATAAAAAATTCTAGAGAGGGAAAAAGAAAATAAAATACTGAAAAAAGTTTATAAAATTAAGAGTGGGTAACATAGAATTATTAGGATAATATTTTTTTATGTCAAAAAGAAAGATGGAATCAGCCGCAAACTTGCTCAATGTGAAAACGGTGTAATCAGATTCAAGTATGCAGCTACATTTTCTTTCTTCTTTTTTTTTTTTTTTTCTGGTACCTGCTCCCATAAATTCTGGTCTTTTTGGGCTCACGAAACTCATACGCCACCATATGAAGTAGCTACAAGCTCGACATCAATTGCCCAATATAAAATTAGAACTACTAATTTATAAGCCTGATTCTTTTGGTCGCATACTTAGATGATCTGCTAAGAAAAGCAACCAAAACGGAGTTTAATTACGCAAGTGTGTTTGAAAAAGAGATTTATGATCTTGTGTTGTAACTTATAAGAGATCGACGACTCTTTTTCTTACACAAGACATGGTGATCCTTAATACACTTGACGAAGAGAGAGAAAGGGGAGAGTGCAAACAATAAAAGGGTTTGGGATTTGGATTCTTTTGAGGTAGCTAGGATTGACCAAAGCAAAAAAGTAGTAGAGAAAATGGGAGGTTGTATTTGGTTTTTGAAGATAAAGGACCTCCACCATGCTTTGTCGGGTAAAACGTTAGAGGTAGAAAGATCACAACAACCATCTTTTAACTGCACCAACTTAGCTAAATTTACTAGCAGTTCGCTTTCATACTCAAAAGTGCCAGTCCCTGTGTGTCTCACTCTAAAGCCATTAGCTAGCTAGCCGACTATGTTAACCAAAATGTTGCCTATATATGACATCATCCTGAGCATCCAACTGCAAATGGGGTGCTTATTGATCCAATTTTGTCCCTTATAAACCCATTATCAAGAACATGTTTGTAAGATTCTAAGAAGTGTTAGCAACACACTTTTCTAACATACCATTTCATATATATTTTCTCTTATTGATTAAAATGTATTAAAAAATACAAAATCATGAAAGAGAATCGTTAAATAACATATGAGACAGCTGAATTTTGTAATTTTTAATAAATTTCAAAATGATAAAGGATGTGTTAAAAAAAGTGTGATAGAGAATGGACTCTAACATTTCTCATAAGATTGTATAATATAAACAACAGGTTTATCATAGAAATATTTTATTATCATTCATAAATGTTTGTGGGCAAGTAAATTTAAGTAGGTGCTCATGAAATACCCGGGAAATCATACATCATGTTAGAAATCCCAAGTTAAGCATAGTAATGTGACTTGTGAGCTAATTTTAGAATTAAGTTAAGTTTAAACTAAAATTCTAAAATGACATTAGAGTAATCTTAGTGGTTATTTTTAGATCTATCAGGTCGTAATCAGATAATTTAGACCCATTTGTCGTAATTAGATCACTCATAAATGTCATGTCTGCAAACTTCATGTGTTGTCTAGTCCTTGACATAAGAAGGGTGTCTATCTGTAATAGATTTTGGTTCCTCTGGTACCACCTTTTTATGAATTCTCATTAGGCGTATCAGGTCATACTCGGATCACCTACAGATGTTCAGTACTGCAAACTTCACACATTGTCCAATCCTTGGTGTGAAAAGGGTGTTTATCTCATGAGCCAAATTTTGAAATTGTATTAGGCTCAAATTCTAAAACGATATATATGCTAGTGGTTGTTGTTAGACTCATTGGGTTGTAATTTGATCTTTTGCAGAGGTTTAATCTTGTAAACTTCACATTGTCTAATCCTTGTCAAATTCTATCTTAATGGTTTTTGTTAGACCTATCGAGCTATAATTGGATCTCCCTAGCTGGATGTTAAATCCTATAAACTTCACATTGTTCATTTCTTAGTATAACAAGGGTGGTGTTTATCTGATGAGCTAATTTTTGGAATCGAGTTAGGTTGAAATCCAAAATGGTATCACACACAAATATTTGTAGTCCTGAAAACTTCACATGTCATTAGCATGTCTATCTCATGAGTCTTCTTTAATTTTAGAATTGTGTTAGACTTAAATTCAAATTTTAAAATAATATTAAAGTCTATTTTATTGGTTGTTAGATTTATCAATGTAGTTGTAATTGAATTATCTGCATATGTTCGATCTTGTAAACTTCATATTGTCCAGTTCGTTCTTAGCATGATAAGGGGTGTTTAATAAATAACATTTTCGTTCTTGTAAAATTCATATTGTCCAGTTCGATCTTGTAAATAACATTTTCGAACAGGAGATCATGATTCTCTATCTAGTAGCTAGCTAGCCTGGTTCTTTAATAAATTTCCTTTTGCTGATAACAAAAAAAGTATCACTCATTAATGTTGGAAATCGACAATCACACACAAATCGAAAAATAGAAAAGAGAATAGGAAAGAGAGATATGACACAGTAATTTACCCTGGTTCACCCAATGTAGGCTACGTCCAGTTTGTCTGTACTATAATCACCTCACCGCCACTCGTTACAAGTCACACGGTTTACAAGGCGAATATAAATAGGATTAAAAGAAACCCTAACAGCAGCTATTCATGGGCCCTAACTCAAACTACTAATAAAAGTAAAATATTACAAATAATCAGAGGCCCACAACAGTACCTAGCCTCTACGGACCTGGGGGCGATGCCCCCGAACCCCCACCGGGACGGCTTCCCCGGACCCCCGCCCGCTTACCTGGGAGCGGGATCCCAGTTGACTTTCTGCTGACCCCGCCAACAAGAAGGGTTGTCATCTGACTGAGAAAGATGAGTTATATCTAACAATTAATATTTAAAACAATGTTATATTAATGCAAAAGTGAGTTTATAAATGTTAGCCAGTAGAAGCAACAAACCTGCACAGGTCCCTTCTCTGTGAATTTAATGAAAAGTACACCTACCCCAAATGAAAGGCCTGCGATTATAGCAGAGAGCACGAGTAGATAAAGAAATAGAGAACATTGAAGATAGATATATTTCTTAAAGGCAACGCGAGAAAAAATGAAAAGGCTGACAATGAACCAGCTAAGGATGGAGATTATAAATAGACCCAGTCATGCATGAGGCAGACAGATTAACAAAAATTCCACGAAGCATATACTGCCTTTAGAAATCGATGGCGCTAGTTCAAATCAAAGATCAATTGTACATGTAATTGTATATGAATTAAGTTACTGGACGTATATATCATGCTTTTTTTTTTTTTTGTGTTGTACAACTCGCGGGAATCATAGACGAAATTGATTATGTATCATTTTGTTATTGTACAAATATAACATCTCATTTAAAAGAGGAAAATGTGTACAAACAAGATCGAAGGTGATATGCATAAGAGATATATAATCTTCTTTAATTTTCATCGTCTCTAACTCTTATTATCACTAACTTAAATGTCAATAAAGTCCTTATATGTAACTCATCATCATGGGAGAATAAAAAATTAAAAATACTTTCATACCATTTATCTACATTAGAGAATCAATTTCAAATGAGACAGTGAAGAGCACTGTCAATAAATTAAATTAATTTTTTGATAAATCAAATAATAATAATAATAATAATAATTGAATATTTGGTAATTTAAAAATTACTATAAGCCTTAATAATAATGTAAAAAATGTAATTTTATAAGAGGGTGAAATTACTAAAAAATTTAAAAGATAATTATTCGAATAATAAACTTTGCATCATAATTAACATCATACACTATTTAATTTTTATCCTTTTCATTGTAATGTCTACTGCAAAAATATTTTTATAAAAATCAAAAGAATACCAATTGGTTCCTCCAAAAGAATTAAGAAAAAACATTAGTTTTAACTTGTAACCGAAAACTTATCAAACTAAAGAGAAATCATGGACAGTGGTCAATTTGTTATGCACCGTAGAAGAAGGGCGTGGCAAGCTCTTAAAGACCCAACTTTCACTACATGTCAAGGACAAAACGAGTAGAATATGGTATTTATCTGGTGGATGCCCCAGCTTCAATAAAATTAAAGGACAATACACAATTTTACTTGTTTAATGGTTATTTTCCTCTACAAAAAGAAACATAAAATAAACTTGACGAACAAAAATACTTGTAACTCTATCAATGCTATATAATGTCTCTTAAACAAATAATGAAACTTAATAAAATTTTCATGGGCCAGTGTCTTATGTGGAACCCATCTCAACTCATCAAGCTCTTCCACTCCTTATAGCTTGAAGCTCGAGGATTATGTTTGGGTTTGGTCCAAATGACCACCCTCAACCATCCACGCACCTTTAAATATGGTCCCAAAACTAATCAATTATCTTGTTAAGGATGTTCAACTTTCAATTCCTTAACGCAGAAGACAAGTAATTAGAATAAGTCCACATATTCGCTCATTAAGAGAAAAATAATTATCTATAATGTGCAGGATAACAGGTGTCAACACCCACCATCCGACTCCACTAGACGACTACCACTCCCGCACACAATGTCCTTGTGGACGTTATGGGCAATTACCACCTTGGGTGTTGCCTCCCCTTATAAGAGGAAAAACGACGTATGTATAGGTAAGACACATTTTATTCACTATACTCACCCAAAACAAACACTAACTTTAGCATCGGAGTCCCATTTTAGGTACTCCACCCACCATTGTAAAAGGAGCTCGAAAGGACTGGAAGAAGACTACTCATAGATCAAACTTAGTAGAATCTGGTGAGAACATTCAGTACCCATCGTGGGGTTGAAGTGAAATTCCCTTCAGTCACAAGAGTATATGGTAGTGACCAGAAATTCGACTTAAGGTCAAGTGCCATGGAAGAAAGTTTTATGATGCAAAGGTTTAAAGAGCAGTTGGAAGCTCTACAGAAGAAGAATCCAGAGGAAATGGTTGCATTATGACAAAAGCAAGAAGCAAACCTACAAGCCTTTTGCGAGGAATATGAGGCCATCCAAGTGCAAAATGCAACTGCCACAAGCAAACACAGTACAGAGGATCCCAACCCACAACATGGCAACAAAAGGAGAGCATTCTTCACATGATACAAACTACCATACGAATGTGGTGGGATGATCCCTTCAAAGATCCCAGAGCCAACCAGTTGAGACACATCGACAACATCCTTTTGTTGACGAAATTCTTGATGCTCCTCTTCCTCTAGGATGGAAGCCTCTGAGCATCAACCGATATGATGGAACCACAAACCCCGATGAACACCTGGAGGCGTGCATTACCCAGGTAAATTTATACACTAATGACAATGTTATTTTATGGAGGGTCTTTCCAAGTTCCCTGAAGGGACCCGCACTGACAAGGTGGCATTGACTTCCCCTTCAAACAATCAACTCGTTTGATACACTTTTCGAACAATTCGGTGCCCAATATGCCACGTGCCAACCTCAGCACATGACATCGGGGGCACTGATAAACCTACGACAAGCCGATAACGAGTCATTTTGTGATTTCATGGCCCCCGATTCTCACAAATCACAGTCAGAATCCAAGGCTTAGAGCCCAAAGTATCCCTTCATGCCATGATAACAACATTGAAGTTGGGAGCATTCGCAGATAGCCTGTGCAAGAGGAGGCTGACAAGCATAGATGAGCTGAGATGTCGTGCAGTCAGTTTTATTCAAATTGAGGAGTTGTCTGAGTTTCGCAATAGACTGAGAGGAGATGAAAAAAAAGCTCAATTCCATCAAAGAAAAGCTAAAGCCTGTCAAAGAGAAGGATTTCAAAAGACGACCACGACAGCCAAAGTATGCAACATATACCCTTCTCATTGAAACCTGAGCACGCATCTTGGAAGAAGCATTCAACACGGAAATACTCACCCTTCCACCATTGGCGAACTCTCACAGCCAAGTCGATTACACCAAACAATGCAGATATCATCTAAACTATGGTCATACCACAAAAGAATGCATTATTTTGAAGGATAAGATTGAAAAGTTAGTTCAAAGGGGATGTTTAAACGATTTCTCAAAGGAACTAACTATAACCATGGTTGTTATAGAGGAGGAGGCAGAGGTGGATACATTGGAAGCCTGGGCAATAATAACCAAAAACCCACAAGAGAAGGAGAGCAAAGGCAATAGGAAAATCCTCCTGGTGTTGTTTGAGGTGTGATCAATACCATTGTTGACGATTTTGCTGGAGGAGGCTACACAAACTCCAACATAAAATGACATCTCCAAGCCCTCAAGAGCGTCAATGTAGTGAGAACAGATGAGACCTCACCCTAATTTGTACCACTGATCACATTTACAAATGCACATTTCATAGGAAATGACCCAACTCAAGACAACCCAATGATGGTTACAAGCATAATAGTCGGTTGGGCGATCAGGAAGACTCTACTTGATCAAGGAAGTTCTAGTAACTTTTTATACTGGTTTATCTTTGAGGTTGAACCCTGAAAATGCAATTTTGGGGTTGAAGGTGGTAAGTTTTGGGGTTTTATGTTAACCTACAAGGGAATAGAGGCAAACCCAAACAAATTTAAAGTTGTTATAGCAACAAGGAGCCCAAGAAATATTAATGAAGTCCAAAAGTTGATGGGGAAACTGACCTTTCTCTCTTTATTCTTACCCAAGATGGCAGATAAGGCAGGACCATTCTTCAATCTCTTGAAGAAATCACAAAATGACTTTGCTTGGGACGAGGATTGTGAGAAGAATTCAAGAATTTCTTGGCGACCCCTCCCTTTCTACCTTGACCCACACCAAGTGTTGATCTCCTACTTTATTTTTGTCTCTAATATGATTATTAGTTTAATATTGATGTAGGAAGTCGATAAAAGACAATTGTCGATCTACTTTACAAGTCAAGTCTTACAAGGGGCTAAACAAAGGTACCAAATGATTGAGAAGTTAGCATGACTATTAGTTTAATATTGATGTAGGAAGTCGATAAAAGACAATTGTCAATCTACTTTACAAGTCAAGTCTTACAAGGGGCTAAACAAAGGTACCAAATGATTGAGAAGTTAGCATTATCATTGGTGAACTCAACAAGAAGGCTATGCCCATACATCCAAAGTCATCATATTAAGGTTAAGACTGATCACCCAATCAAACAAGTTCTTTGAAAGCTAGAGCTCATGAGAAGGATGGCGGTATGGTCCATGGAGCTATCTAAATTTGGATTGAAATTTGAGTTGCGAGGACCAATTAAATTTCAATACTTAGCTAATTTCATGGCAGATCTTCCCCCTAAATAGAGCAATAGTGATGCAGGCGATTGGTGAATGCTCTATGTTCATGGAGCCTGTAACTCTAAAGGTAGTGGAGCAAGAATCACCCTTGAGGGACCTGGAGATATCTGGCTCAAGCAATCACTGAGGTTTAATTTCAAAACTTCTAACAATCAAGCTGTGCAGGAAGCTCTGGTTACAGGATTGAAACTAGCAAAAGAAGTTGGAGTGAGGAAAATCAAATGCAGAAGTGACTCCAAACTTGTCAGTGGTCAAGTAAACAAAGATTTTCAAGCCAAGGATACACAGATGCAGAAATACTTTAACCTTACGATATGCTTACTCAATTGCTTTGACAAGTACGAGGTCAAATGCACAAGCACCACCGACGAACTCTCATAGCCTAGTCGACCATACCAAACAATGTAGATACCACTGAAACTATGGTCATACCACAAAAGAATGCATTATTTTGAAGGATAAGATTGAAGAGTTAGTTCAAAGGGCATGTTTAAACGATTTCGTCAAAGGAACTAACTATAACCATGGCAGTTATAGAGGAGGAGGCAGAGGTGGATACATTGGAAGCCAGGTATAATAACAAGGCCAAAAAAAAAAAAAACTGGCGCCAGTAGTGCCAGTAGCGTCAGAGTGCACTAGATGACCAATTTTCTCTGGCATCTGGCACCAGTAGCGCCAGAGATGGCGCTGGTAGCGCGGGATACACACCAGAAGCCATTTTTCTCTGGAATCCAGCGTCGGTAGCGCCAAGAACGGTGCCGATAACGTGAGAACCCGGACTGGTCACTTAAAGAGACCTTTTCTCTCTCATTTATGAGCCTAAATCTCACTTTCTTCTTCCTTGTGCCTTGTCCTCCATTGTTGAGCTTGGGAAGCTCCATACCCACTTAACCTTTAACCAAAACACTTCACTTCCAACATGAAAGTTGATGGGAACTACACAATGAGCTAGATTCCATCATCACTTTTCTTTGAAAACCTTCGAACAGAGAGATCACGTTCTCTAGGGAACTTTCCAAAACTTCGATTTCAAAGGGAAATGGGGCGTTTTAAGGACACCCAAGCTTGGAGAAGTTGTCCTCTAGCCTTCCTTGTCGATTTAGAGGTAAGAAACATAACTTTTAGCGATTATTTAAGAACTTGTCCTTGAGGTGAATAATGACCTATTAGAGCTAGAGCTGAAATTAGGATTGGGTCATTTGGAAAAATATGATTAGGAGGTTGTGGTGATGAAGGATTAGCTTTGAAATATGATTTTTAGGAACTTTGAAATTTGGCTCTGAAGAATGTATGTGTAGGATGAATGTTGGTTAAATTGGTGATTTTATGTCATGCATGAGCCTTGATGCTTGTACAATATGTGTTCAGGAGGCTATATAAACGGTGAAATTGTGTTGAAGTAACCGTTTTAACCATGTTGTTAATCTTTGAGTTTTGGCCTGAATAGAGTATTGAACTCTTTGAATTGGCTTATGCAGAGTCTTGGGGAGACTCTAGTGCCTTGGTTAGGTTGAGATAGATCCTGTTGGGGGTCTGTAAGTCACCAGTTGTTTGACTAGTCCTTATAACTGAAAATAGTGTAATAAGGGATTTTAATGAAATAGAATAGTGTTTCTTGTCTTTCTAACGGTTAAGAACCGTTGTTGATTGCTTGTGTGCCTTTGTATAAGGCGTGACACTGAGGGTGTTAGTGGCAGAGACCACAGTTCAGAGATTGAACAGCAGAGCACGACTTTGTCAGGTAAGTTCTTTGTTCTTGGGAGTGTTTCCCACTGCTTGAGTTCCACCATACTTCAAGGGAGTGATGGTTGCATACATGATTCATATGCATTGAATTGGATGTTACAGCTTTCCTCATGATAATATATATGCATGTTTCTGTGCTTTGTGTTTGGTTGCCTTTCGGATAGATCTTCTGGCCAGTTAGATAGATATGGATCTCTCTAAGAGTAAAGCGCAACTCCTAGTCGGTTTGCTCATGTAAAGGGTATATGATCCCTTAACACCAGAGATAGGTGGTCCCGTCGCAATTGAAGCCTATTCTCGGAGGTGTCATATACGTGCATCCATGTGTAAAGGGGTAACTCTCGATGGGATGGCAAGGTGTGAGTTCCGGTCTCACACTGAGGACTGAGAGTCCTAATATTGATGATGATGCATCTTTGGCGGGCGTAGTACCGCAGATACATATTAGAGCTAGAGAATGTTTATGTGTTGTTGTGAGGGCCAGGAGGCCTGGTGTTGTGATGCCTTTGATGTTGTGTATCATGAAAGTGAGCCAAGGGGAGGAGAAGCCTCCAAGAACCCTGAGCTTACTAAGATTGTATCTCACCGCGTGTATGAGGATCTTATTTTGCAGGTCATGCATCTAGCAGATATGATGGGTCCCAGGGCGGAAGGCCCTAGTAGGGACAGATACTGTGTAGTTGCATGACAATGTTTTGAGAGCATTGTGGCTCACTACTTTTTGTATTTGATGTATTTTGTACCCCTGCAAGGGAAGATGTGTGTGCACATATATGTTGGACTTTGTTTATGTTTATAATGTACAGTTATTGTATATTTTGTACCCTCTTGTGAGGATGTGATCTATGAGATCATGGCATTGGGTGCCTATCTTTTTGTATAGCCATAGTGGTGGTTTTGATGATGTACATATGTTTATACCCATATTGATATATGTGGTTTCTGATTCTCCTGTTGTATCTGTATGAACTTTATTGTTTATCTGTCTTTCTTTATGTTATCTAGATCAAAAAGACTTATTGTGGTGCCTTGGCATTCGTAATAGGTAGTTGAATACTTTTCATGCATAATGAATCAGGAAATATGATTTTGAAAGAAAATGACGATGACGTTATGTTTTTTATTAAAACGCTTCCGTTGGTTATTTGTATTGATTTTAAATTAATTACTGCGTTAATCTGATTAAGTAATTGTCAATACACCAGATGCATACGGGGTGTTACACCAGGGTAATAATAACCAAAAACCCACAGGAGAAGGTGAGCAAAGGCAAAAGGAAAATCCTCTTAATGTTGTTGGAGGTTTGGTTTTAGACTGAGGCTGTGTGGTTTTGTCACTTGGTTGATCAAACCTCAGTAGCGACTGTCTTCCTCTTCTTAGGGTTCACCAAGTCAACAAATGTTGGTGGTATGTTGGGATTCTAGGATTCTGGAACCACAAATGGTCTTGAAATTGAAACCTTTCATGATTCATGCGCATTGCAAAAAGATTTTAAAAAATAGTTTAGTAACGACACTAATCTATACCAATATTCAAAACTTAATAAAATCTTACCCTCTAGAGCTTTTTCAACATCGCTACTATAAGGCAAGTTAAGGACTACCTTTCGTTCTCCTTGGATAATCCATGATTATGTTAATATCTCGCCTATCCCTGGGAGATAGTAATGGGCTTGCTCGAGATTTGAACCATTATGGAATTCTTGCCAATAGAAGGGAAATCTCCTAATTTCTCCATCAAATTTATAGAAAAGACTTTTGTGGTCTGGATAGATTGGGTTCAATTTAATCTTATGAAAATGAGTCTTGAATTTCTTCCAAGACGAGTTGAATGGGGTGAGCAAAAACCCTTGTGCACCCATCATGGAAACCCACCCATCCTTACTTGTCTTAACCCAGTAAAAGTACAATAATTTGTTGACAATGGGAGTGATATTCAGATAATAGCATAGAGTTGAGAATGCCTTCATAAAGTCCCAACTATTTGGATGAGGTTGAGTAGGAGCAACATTCATCTCGATTAAAACCTTACACTCAAAATCAAAAAAAGGTAAAGATATGTCCAAATCCTTGAACATATTTTCACACACAAAAGTGAAGTCAAGCTAGCCTTTACTAGCACTGAGGAAAACCCATTTAATGGGAAGACAATGATCAACAATAACCCAGTCAAGATTATTGTGGTAAGTTAGATTTACCCTATTTTTAAGGTATGTAATGGATTTAGTATTTCGACCTCACCAGTGACCCAAGAAGAGTTATAGAAGAGAACTGTTTTTTCTTTTTTATCTCTTGAGACTTTTTTGTTTTCTTAGTCCTCTATATCGACCTCCCTCCCCCCCCCCCCCCCCCCCCCCCCCCCCCCCCCAAAAAAAAAAAAATCACCACCTCTAACAGCCTCATCCATTTTCCTAAATGGCTCGAAGACATCAACTGAAAAATCCCCCATGTTAGGATCAACCAAAGTTGGTCCAACTTATTTCTTCAGATAAAAATATGATAGACCATCCTAATCGACCACATATTAATCTCATACTTAAAGTCATAATGTCAAACAACACCCGACTAGTGACTTCATGTCACCTTGCTGGCATAACTCATGTTATCTTCAAGCTCTTTTGTCTTCATCAAACTCAAAACTATTGTGCGGGATTTATGAGTAATCGACACCCACCACTCGACTCCACTAGCTGATTATCACTCATCTACACAACATCCTCATGAATGTCATGGGCAATTACTTCGTCGGAAGCTGCCTTCTCCTATAGCATGATAGACGACGTATATAAGATATATTCTATCCAGAATACTCACCCAAAACAAACACTAATTTTAGTATCAAAGTCTCTTTCTTTTATGTACTCTACCCACCATTGAAAAAAGAGTTCAAAAGGACATATAACCCACATACTCACCAAAACAAACACTAAATTTAGCATCTCTTTTTAGGTACTCTACCCAGTCACATTTGAGTGAATGAGAGAAAAAGTCTTTAAAAAAATAAATTTATTTATAAATGATTATCAATTTATTATAAATTATTCTAGATTACAATTCGGCCATAATTTCTTGTAATGTGAGAGACCACAATTCAAAAGAGACCAGTTTATGTTTATTCACACTTCACATTACTCATTGACTTTGTTTTTTACACAAATTATGTGCTTTGACGATGTAAATATTATGATAGTTTTTAGAAAACTAGAACTAATGAAATTAAGACGGGAACAATACGAATTTTGCCCTTACGTGAATGTGTTTACCAATAATTAAAGTTTGTGAACCCTACTTAATTTTTAATAGCTTTTCACTTTTCTAACGTGAAGGCAACGCCATCGGTCACCGGCCACCGGCCTGCGATATTGCAATTATTATTCTTCCTATCATTTATTATCATCAATATGGTGCAAAAGAATTAACTTAACTGTATTAGAGCCAGAAAATAAATTAAAGAATTAGAAATAGTAGTAGCTTTCAACCAGAAAGAAGGTGAATGAAATTGAAATGTTTTTCAAATTTTTTAATTTACAATGACAACGCAACCACATAACAATGACCCACCAAACTCACCCACCCACCGCCTTTTACGGCGCCCGATTCGGAACACCAAGTCACACGCGTCAATGATCCGACCCGCGTTTCGCATCTGTTATCCATCACCACCAACTTGATAAACACGAAATTACCATAACACCCTTCGTTCGTTCAGTTCAGATCTTCTCGAGCTTCTCGCCCCTCACCACCGGATTCGCCTTCGCGATCTGCTCTCTCCCCATCCCCTTGAAGTCGAACTCGCACGCGTGCTGCTCCGGGTAACGGTGGGTCCCGCACAGCATCATCCCGCACCGGCACTTGAACCCCGTGAGCCCCACGCGCCGCCTGCACGTCATACACCGGTTCTGCTGCGGCGCCTTAACCTCCTCCGCCACGCGTGGCGCGTCATTAACCACCGCCGATGCCAGATCTACCGCCGCCGAAGAAGACGACGGCTGAGAAATCACCGCTGGTGGCGGTGAAGGAACGAGCGACTGATTGAGAACCATCTTGGCGTTGGAAGATTGCTGCTCCTTGAGCTGGAAATCGCGGTAGCACTTGGAGCACATATTCTGCGTGGCAGGGCTGCCAAAGAAACCGCAATTGTTGGCGCAGAAGCGCGGTGCCTGGCATCTGTGTTCTTCCGCCATGTTTTTCCCTCGTTACCTGAAACGAGATCGGAACCGATCAATCGGTGAGATCACAAATTTCAAAACCCTAAAATAAAAGCAGAGAAAATAGAAAAATAAAAGAAGAAAGAAACATTGAGATTATTATTGTTATTACCGTTAGGGAGAAAGATGAAAGATGAAAGAAGAAGATGATGATCAAGGTTGTGGAAATGGAAAATCGAGGGAGAAATGAAAAGGGGGAAAGGGAGAGGTTGGTGGTTATAAGGGAAAGAAAAGAAAGGGAATCGATCTAGAATTTGAAGGAAAGTCCCAAAGAAAAGAACCTCCACACGCACACGACACACCAACGAAACGAAAATTCCAGATACGCTTTCTTCTTCTGGATCTATTTTTTTTTTTCTCGGTTATTTTGGGTTTTCTAATTCGTTTGTTTGTATTCTGTAACCAAACGGAGCGCAACAACGCGTTTGTTGTTACGCGTAAGCGAAACGGTCTTTTTTAATGACGCTCTTTCTCTCTCTAGGTTAGCCGAATGGGGTCATGATTCGGTATCTTCTCGAAGCCGTCTACGCTACGCTACTTCTTTTTCTCAAATTATTAATATTAATCACTATATTATGCTCCCTCAATTATTATTTAGACAAAGTAAAAATCATTTATCTGTTGAATTTTAAAGAAAATATTGAGTAATTTTCTAAAATATTTTTTATTAGTATTTCTTAAATTAATGAATCATTTATTCTTTCTGTATATTATACTCACTAAATATGGATTAAAAGTAATTTTGAGAAAAAATATCTAATGCAGTATAATTTTCTAAAATAATATTTATTTTGAAATAATTTTTTTCCATAACCGTCATATAATCTGAAAGGTAAAAAAAATTAAAAAAATATTTCTTTATAGAATTATAGAAATGAAAGAAAGGAAATGTGGTTTGTATTTCTAGGTTTGAGAGTAAGAGTATATTGAATTTTTAAGAGATTATTTTGATATAAAAAATTTATATGAA
>PYAF01004402.1:1010980-1029243 GCA_007407185.1 Glycine tomentella | reverse complement strand
TATAAAAAATTTATATGAATTTTAAAATATTTTGTAAGAATGTAATAATTTTTAAGTTTTTTTTTAAAGATTTTTATGATTAGAATTTTGTAATTCAGACTTCAATGCATTTATAAAATATAAATTCATAAAATTTGAAAGGACATTTTGAATTTTTAAGATTTTAAAAGATTTTATGAATTTTTTTAAAATATTCAAAATTATTGATAAAGATCTATGAATTTTGTTTACCTAACATTTTAAATTAAACTTCTTTTATACAAAGAATCCAAAATCTAACATATTTATAAGTACAATAAGTTAGTTCGCCTTCAATTATCAATCATGTTAATTGTATAAAAATTATATATCACAATGTCTACGAGTACAATACTTGTAGTCATTCTCACAATAATGATCTCACCAAACAAAAAATATGTCAACAACTATTTTAAACTTCATTTATATATTTGTTCACTTATAGGGAGTCAACTTCTAATATTCGTTAAAATTATATATTTCTCATGTTCATATATATTCACGTTCATTTATATGTATAAGCACTTAGTCAAGATGTCTCCCAAATTCAAAGAATTGAAAAAATTTCTCATATAAGGCATACTGGTCATTGATCAAAAGAGTAAAATATTATAAATATCTACCACTTTTAACAAAAAGACAATTGCGTGATGGAAAAAGAAAAACATGTAAATTTGCATGAAAATAAAGTCTCTTGAGATCTCAAGGGGTTGGGTGAAATTGTTTAATATGTATTTTCTCATGAAAAGTCTCATGAATCCATTAAAATACATCCTAAGAAAAAATTCATCAAAATTTGTGTACTTTTAAATATCATAAGACTTTTTTTGAGCTATAAAAAAATTTAATTGAATACCAACAAACTTTATTGAATTTCTTAAAAAAATAATATTGATTGAATATCATTAGACCTATTTCTATTATTTAAAAATCTTAATTGAATATTTCAAGGCTTTTTAAAAAAAATCTTTTAAATTGAAATTATATTTGAATACATCATTTTCCTTTTCCTAATTGTTGTAATAAGGTAGCAACATTAATCAATGATTTGTCTTAAAATTATTTACTATTTATGCTCTTTATTTTAAAATTGAAATAGTTAGGCTAATTTCGACCATTTGGACGATGTTTATACATCGCCACGCGAATAAGGACAAAATCCACTATATATGAAGCATAAGCGTTTCGAGCCATAATTTATTCATTTCTTTATTTTCTTTAGGGTAAATAGTCATTTTTGTTCGTGAATGTGTAGAGCAATGACAAATTTGTCTCCAAAAGATGAAAATTCAAAATTTAGTTTTCGAAAGTGAAAAAAGCGCGACAAATTCATACATTTGTTAACTTTCATATGTTACTATTAATGAAAGAACTTATGTGACACATTTAGGGATGAATTTGTTAGTGCTCTATACATTCGGGGACGAAAATGACTATTTATCCAAAATATAATTTAATTTTCATCTTCTCCCTTTTTTAATCGTTGCAACCATAACATTATAATAAACACTTAAAAACAGGAAAGCAAACATAAGTTAAAACAGACATAATAATAAGTATAATATTGATTAATAAACATATGTTGCTTTGAAATTTCTATTGTGACAACATAAGATAATGACAAAATCAAGTTGAGTCTCGTTTTTTTTGTAATGACTAACTTAATAGCTATACATTTTAATTTATTTAAGTCTCATATTTTGGTAAGATACTGTTTCATATTTTTGCTCTAAAATTTCTAATGTGAGAATACCTTACCCAAAATATGATACTCAAACAAAAATGCACAGTCATTAAGTTAATTCTTATAAAAAAATGAGACTCAACTTGATTTTGTTACTATCTAATGTTGTCACAATAAAAATTTAATTGCAACATATAACTTATGCTTATTAATCAATATTATGTTTATTATTATGCTTGTTCTAATTTATGTTTATTTCCTATTTTTTTAAGTGTTATTTGTCTCTGAATGTGTCAACTAGGCTCTTCCATAAAGTAACGAACTTAAGTTAACGGATAAATGAATTTATCACAATTTTTTTACTTTTGAAGACTAAAATTTGAATCTTCATCTTTTAAACATTCTATAGATTTAGGAATAAAAATAATTATTTATTCTTTTCTTTATTAAAAAAAAAAAAGGAAAATGGTTTGACATTACGGATGCATTGTATAGTGTATACAAGTCCTTTGAAATTGACAAGTCGAATGTTATTTGCCTCGAAAAAATGGTTCTTAAACATATCATTATTGTCAACTGGGTAATGTGAACCCCCATTAAACCCATTTTACACACTCAAACGAGCAAACAAAAGAGGTGACAAAATACAAAAGAGGTGCTACCAACAACATAGAGACTAGAGAGAAATTTAACCGATATACTACATTAGGTAAATTTTAAATTGTTAACCATGCTTTTTTTTGTAAAAATATATATAATTTTATTTAATCATGTTTTTTCTTCAACTATTAGTAATAGAAAATTATATATGTAATGTAAGTTTGATTTGTGGTCGACCTAACATTCAAAACACCTCAACGGACTTGTATCGTCTTGTTTTGGGTTGACTTTCAGTTTGAGCATTTTAAACAAGAAAATAAACACACTGTTAAAGATTTACATATGACTTTATTAATTTTGAGTTTCAATAACTGATTTATTTTTTAGTCGACCTCCACGCTAAGTTGTTGACTATTATGGTTTAGCCAATGTTGTTATTTTTTGGAAAAAAAATATTATAAGGTTTAAAATTATAATGTTTTCTGGTTAACTTTCATTTAATATACATTTTATTATTTTTGATAAATTAAAATTTTGATTATGTATTGTATGAAAATTGACCTGGATCATGATTATGTTACAATAAAAAATTCCTAAAGTTGGTCAAATCTAATAAAGATTTTTTTCTTAAACATAAACAATTGCAAACCTTTTGTTGTGCCACAGTAGTGTCGATTGTTACCGTCTAATGGGGTGGGAAAAGCACACGAAAATAGCAAGCAAAGAGAAAAAGAACAACAAACAAATAGAAGAACACTCACAAACAAGAAATCTCACTCTCCCTTACTTCAAAATAGACAATAACACAACACCAGGTGAAGGCTGGCGACTCAACTGCTATCCTTTTGATCTCTTCTTATTCGGATTGTAGCAACCTTTACAAGCATTCCTGTGACAACTTTGCAGCGAGGACACATGTTCCAAGAGACATAAAGAAGAAGAGTAAAGATACATAAATACCTCATTGTTTTAAACATTTTTTTTTTACATCTTTTATTTTTTTTTCTTTTTTATCATATTGTAAATCTTATGATATTTATATTTTCTTTTTCTTTTTATATGTGCCAAATAGCACATTAGACGTTCATGTAACATTTTTCAAAAAGGATAATGACTTACGATGAGATTTAGGCTTTAAAAAACAAAACAGGTTTCTCGCCACATTTGGGCCATAGGCACAAGGCTTGACTTATAACAGAAATGCAACAACCCAAAAATCCAACGCAATAATTCTTAGAATCTTTATTTTATTTAGAACATTTAATTACAAAAAAATCCATTTTAAAACGTTTGTTCCTTTTTCAAAATATTTTTTAAGTAATAATATAAAAATAATTTTTCTAGCGTCATATATAATACAGTAAAGGAAAATTATAATTGAGGTATTACATAATACACAAGTAAATACATAAATAAAAGTCTTGTTACATAACAAAAAGAGGTTTTTGCTCGATCGACACACATGAAAAAAATGAAAAGAAAGTGGAAGAAGAAGCAAATTCACTGGAAGAATAAATGGGGTATCATGAAAGGGATTGCTTTGGCAAGAGCTAGGGGATTTGATCAGATTATGGTTGAAACAAATTGACAAGTCTCGATACAACCGCTAAGGAATGGTTTGTCTTTAACTCATCCATGTTTTCGTCTAGTTCAAAACATTTATAATTTTTTGGTTTGAAAACATTTTTCATCACTGCAATTTAGTATTTTTTAGTTTTCATTCCTACAAATTGTTTTTTTTTTTTTCATTTTAGTCCTTGTAAATTTTTTTTTTCATTTTTAAAGCGTTTTATATATCATTTTTTCATTGTTCAAAACACTTTTTTATTATTCAAATCGCTATCTAAAGCGTTTTAAGAATGAAAAATAAAACAACCATATTTTACAAGGACTAAAACGAAAAAAAAAAAGTTACATGGACAAAAACAAAAAAAATACTAAATTACAGGAACGAAAAATATATTTAAGTCTAATTTTTTATAGATGGAGTTTCCATCATTTTTCATGTATACTTAGATAGAAGAACCAAGTCGTTGATTGTTTAGCTAAGCATGACTTGGGATTGGATAGGGCTATAATTTCTCAGTTTCCTCTAGATATTTTGTCTTTCTGTTTGTTGGTTGATGTCTTGCATATAATTATATAAAGTTTTATAGGGGCTTATGAGGGTTTTTTTTTGCCCCTTCCTTTCACAAAAAAATGAAGAAGAAAATAAGAAAAGAGTGAGGCAGGAGAGAAGAGGAAATGTTTAGGATGGAAGGGGTATAATAGGAAATAGAAAAACCAAAAACTTTGGGGGTCTGGAAAGAGAAAAAATGGGCTATCAAATCATGGCCCTTGTTTGGTTAACGTGTTAAACAATAGCCCAATTTATATTTCAGTCCCATCTCCAAATTCCTTTGGCTTCCAAAATATTTCAAACATGCGCATACTAGATGATGTCCATACATATACTACTACTAGATGATGTACATGCTTTCTAATCATTATAAAATACCATAATTTGTACTATTAATAAATCAATAAATATAAATTAGTGTATATTATCCTCAATGACTATAAATTCAATCAATGTAAAAATATATATACATGGATCACACCAACCTGAGAAATCTAAAGTTTTAATTATAATGGTTTCAAATAAATAAAATCAAATAAGGATGAAATTTTTAACAATATTATTTACCAAATTAAATAAGTCATAAAATTTGTATCTAAACCCACACGTTCTTTATCCTTTATGCTCATATCATACTTTTGACTAGTCCGATTAATTTGGTTACTTTAAATAATTATTCACTAATACTATGTGATATAATTGACATATAATCACCATATCCAATGAAATTTATCTCTGCCTCTCTCAATAGATATATTTTGATAAAGATCAAATTTTTAAATAATAATTTTTAATATATTAAAAGATTAGTTTTTAACTTTCAACTTAATACAATATCTTGTTAGTTATAAAAAAAAAAAAAAAAAAAAAAAAAAAAAAAAAAACAGGCTCCGTTGGAGATGAGGTGAAAATATGAATGCAGTAGATTGAAAATAATAAATTTGTATGCTGCCATTATTTTTTTGGACTCTATTCTAGCATTGTATTATCATTATAATTTGAGAAACTATATTTAAAACTTCAATCAATGATATCTCTCAATGATATCCGTCAGTTCTTTGATCAAAAGGGGATAATTTCATTTAAAATTTATCAAAAATGGGAGTAATTTTTGGATTAATACCCCAATATGGATAAGTTGTAGGGATTCTTCGATTAGATATAAAGTTGTAAAAAATTGAAAATTTTGGCCTTTTTTTATGTGAAGTCGTAAAAACTCCAACGACTTCAAATTTTTTATATTAAGTCATAAAATTTATAACGATATCAAAGTTGTTCTAATTTTTTTAAAATTTATTTGAAGTCATAAATTGTTTAACGACTTCAAAGTCATACTATTTTTTTAATTTTAAATTAGTTTTAAACGACTATAAACTAGTTTTAACTTATACTTCTGTATATTATTTTTTAATATTTTCTATATTTTTGGAACTAATGTTAATAATTATTATTTGTTTTATAAATTAGAAAAAATAATGTAAACAAAAGACTTAAATTTAAATAAAAAAGTACTACATATTTATTTAATAAAAATATAAATAGTGGGATGATGTCCCACAACAAAGTTCTTTTGGATATATGTCATGATCTTTCATCTTTTTGTATTTGATTTGTTAGTGGTTGTTGTCCTTTTGTTCTATAACATCTTCCTCCTCTTGTTCTAGAATGATCACGTGTAATCGTTTGTAGTTGTTGAGGAACATCATCACCACCATGACCATTATCACTATTATTGGTGTTATTATCATCTTCCTCCTCATCCTCATGACCCATGTCATGCATCTGAGTAGGTAATGATAGATGATAACAAGAGCTCGATGGTGGTGGGTTATATGCAGATGAGAGAGTGTTGAAAGTGGTAGTAAACATTTGTGAGTGTCATTCAAAAATATTTGAGGTAGAAGTAACTTAAAATGAGTATTGAGGCACATATAATGAGACTCCCGGTGTTTAAAAACTTTGTTCACATCATTGAGGCATATATCCAGAGAAGCTCGCTGATTGATAAATAGAGTGTGCATGTGATTGATGATGTTGAGCCATATATCCATAAACATGTACTAGAGGTACATTGGGTTCAGCATGTGACTGATGGTGGTGATGGGCAGGATGATAATGAAAATTAAGAATTATCAAGTTAGAAATAATAATGAATAATAATAACCATAATTTATGAAAATTCTTAAGTAAACTTACAACATCGGTAGATGGTGTCTCCTTGTAACACCCTCAGATTTCAATATATATGTGCATTTTCTGGTAAATCTGCATTCCTAAAATAAATGACATAAATACCCTTAGATATTTTTGAAAATGACTAAAATGTCCTTAGACAATTTCACAAATGATAGTTAGGTCCCCTAGGATAAATGACTAAAATACCCCTGAACAATTGTACAAATGACCAAAATACCCTTTTTGCTCTGTTAAGGTAAAAAAACCTCAGTAAAGTCATGAAAACTTGACAAAAGTCTAGTAGGCTTCTAGACAAGGAATTATTGACATTCTTAGTAAAGAAAAACTATGAAATGAAATTTTTAGAAATTTTGAAAGATAACTCAAAAAGAATGGAATACAGACTAATATGAGTTTTACAAAAACACAGAAACAGGAAAGATGCAATCTGAAGAATTTTCTCTTAATTATGGAAGGAATGAATTCTTAAATAAGTAGTCTAGATATTTTATTAATCAAAAACAAAATAGATCAATAGGAAAATAGATAAAATCATTGAAAACAAAATAATGTTATCTTAAAAGGTTACTAAATCCTATGTTAGTTTTTAACTAATTCTAGAATTTTATTTCTAAGAGATCAAGTTGAAATAGGATTTCATAAATTATGGAAATAAGTTTCTAATAAGTTTATTTAATTTCAAGACATAAAATAAGAAATTAAGGCCTTAAATCCTTTAAATTATAATTAGGTTACATAAACAAATTTAGTTGAAACATCTTGGCCTTAAAACACAAAAGCTTAACCGTGCAACTCCAAGAAGAATGAAGAAAGCCTTGGAAAAGTATGGAATAAGACACTTGGACAGCTAAAAAGCCAAAGGAAAAATATTATTTGACCAAGTAAAAACTACTTTGAAATAAAGGCAATAAAAATCTTCTAAAAATTAAACCATTACACGTGAAGGATTAAAATCAAAAGACTAGGCACAAGCTTGGACCATTGCATGGTTAAGGCAAAAGAAAACTGCAGAGTTTTCATGAAACCAGCCATGTGTAGGGACATAAAACATTAGCCAATGAGAAGGTAACAACTAAAAGCTAAACAATAAATGAGCCTTGTGATATTTTCACTAAAAAGCTAAGGAACATAGCATATAAAAAACAAAGTGGGGACCAAAGTGGGAGCTGAATATGCACGGACAGCAACCCCACTTCAGCATATCCTTTTCACTTAAAATACAAAGCCAAAACCAAAACAATAGTTCACGGACAGCAACCCCACTTTCAGCCATCCCTTTCACTTGTTACCTTACCTAAAAACAAAACAACCACACCTTGGAAGTTCACGTGAAAGGCTTAGAGTCTTGAAGAAAGGTTACTAGATTTCAAACCAAGAAAAACTAAGGTATGGGGAGAATATGATACATATGGCTTAGATAATTAATTAAATTAGGTTACCATTAATTTCTATAGGATTTAAGCTAAGTTATCATTATTTCTTTTAAGACTTAAAACCTTGCCCACCATGTGTTTGTTTAAATGCTTCTATGAATTAAAAATGGTACTAAGATAATTATTTGATCAAGAAGCTTTATGTAATTTAAAGAATAATTATCTTGAATCTAATCTAGTAATCAAGTTAAGCAAATCTTAGTTAACTTGAAGAATAATTAAATTGAACTAGTCTAACAAGAAATTAAATAACTAATCTAACTTTTATATTTTGTGACTATATATATATATATATTTGTTTTTCTAAGGTTGTGTAAAATTATTGTATGTTAACCTTATGTTGATGTACTTGTCATATGTCACCTTATTGATGTTGAAAAATGTTACTCTATTTATTTGATGTTGAACCATGGGTTATGTTAAAGATTGAATGATATATTGATTAAAAACGTTTTATTGAAAGTTGTGGAATTGTCTATGATGTATATTATTAAGATGGTTGTCTTAAAGAAAATGATGGTGCACTTATACCTTTTATATTAAATTTGGACATGATGGGTGAATAAAGATTTTGGTGCCAAAGTTATAAGAGTTTGAGAAATAAAGTAATAGTAATGGATAACTGAAAATAAAAAGGAACCCATTCCATACATCATTTGCATTTAACTGTACCCCTCAGAGTAGAGGGAGGTTTCACTAGAGTGGGTAAAACTATTTTGCTTATGGTACTCTGTGGTGATAATTTGAGATCTCAGTCATGCATCATTTAATAAAGAAATCATACATCATTCATTATGTATTTGTTTTATGATTATTACGTTGTTCTGTTATTTATGTTGTTTCTGTCATTTATCTAACCATGTTTATCATATACTTACCCAAGTTGTGTCTGTGGTTTGACACCTGTGATGATCCCAATTTATTTGGGCGAGCAGAAGAACAGTAAGCTAAGGAAAGCATTAAGGAAGGAGTTGGATGTTCTATGTGCTGTTGGATGACTATATGCTTTATTTGTGATTTTCTGTTTGTCTGTATTTAATACTATGTTGAGCTGTCTGTATCTTATGTTATAACAGACTATTTGGGACTGTGTTGTATTTGGACTGTATCGTAAATTATGTTTGAACAGTTTATTTTGACAATTTTGCGAACGCGCTAGAAAAATAATTTATTACGTATAATTAATTTTATGTAAACGAAATTATGTAGAAATTTTTTTTTCTGTAAATTAATAAGCGAAATCAATTAAATACGAACAAGGAACGTAGTCGTTACAGAGTGGTATCAGAGCTGAGGTTTGTTTCTTAGGACTGTGTGATTACTATGTTATCTGTGCTTGTTCTGTTTTATGTGATCTGTTTTATGTGTATTATGTGATGTTGTGTAATTTCTTGTATCACATGATTTAAGAAGAACTTCCTTTTGTTGGTCATCTAGGACGATGGAAGCTTATGGTACTCATAGCATGATTTTTATTGTGATGGATTTGTAAAAACTTCGTGAAGAATCAGTCGAAAATCAAACCACCACTTATAAGACAATAGCAAAATATCAAGTCGATCTTACTCTGGACGAACCACCAATTACAAAAGAATTTTATGATACTGTTGTGGTACCATGGACTCCTTATAGACAAACTTATCCGAAGATAGGGAACATTGTATATTATGGAACTAAAAAACCCGCTGATGCTTCGATCAACATCTGTAATCAATATTACGTTACGGAAGTAGTAGGACAGAACTTTCCGTAAAAAAAAAAATAATAATAATGAAAAATATGTAAAATAGTAGTAGAGAGTATGTGTAAAATAGTGATGAAATAAAAGTTGTAGTGTAATGTAAAGTAGGAAGTAACATAAGTAAGCTAGTAGTAAACTAGTGTGTGGTACGAAATAATAGTAGATGTATCCAAAAGTAGTGTACACTTGACTATAAATAAAAATATATCTATATTATAAGCGAAATCAATTAAATACGAACAAGGAACGTAGTCGTTACACTCCTCACATGATATATATCGTCTAGTTCGACGTATATACCATTGCATGTATTATGAATTTTCATGCAAAATACCATAATGAACTTCACCTTGAATAATATAATCATTCCAACTATTCCATTTGTTAATCCAGTGAACCTCAGTAGATCGTATCCTTTCACACGATATATATCGTCTAGTTCGACGTATATACCATTGTATGTATTCTAAATTTCCATGCAAAATACCATAGTGAACTTCACCTTGAACAATATAATCATTCCAATGATTTCATTTGTTTAATCCAATGACGATAATGGTAAGGACAAAAAATATTTGTTCTCTCTTTCATATATATGTCGTGGAGTTCATTTAGGTTTGATGGATCATCTGGAATATTTTGTCGGCAGTCCAAATAGTCTCATAACCCTATCTACTACATGTCATTCCACAATTGCAAAACATATGAGAGGTACTTTTGCACAAATAATCATAGATACCTCAACATTATTAATTAATCGCCTTATTTAAGGTACTTCATAAGGTGTCCAAAGGAATTTCAAGATATATATTATTATTGTCACATATTTATTAATGAATAAGAAACACAAAGAAATACTTAATATAAATAATAAAAAATGAATCTTATTCATATGTAGTCTATCAAATATGATGTGTATATGTCTGACTACATGGGTAAGAATGTTTGTTTAGTTCATCAGCCGAGACCACCTTCGTGCAAGAGAAAATCAAGTCCTTGTTGCACTTCTTCATCTGATAGGTCATCTATGTGTGGGGCAATTCATTTAATGTGGTCTCATGTCCATGATTGTAGCAGCATTGTAAAGGCTTTACAACCCAATCTAGAGCTCGAAAATGGAAGCTAATACTACTGCACCCCCAACTAGAATGACTTGCCTATGTAAAATTTGCTAACAAAAGGAGATACATAAAATGAACTCTTGCCTCTGATGTATCTGACATCAAACATCTGCCCATGAGCATCACGTACATCACCATTACGTACACCAACTACAGGTAGTTCGTCTACCTTGAGGGCTAACTGCAAGACCACATCTTCTAAAGTTATGGTTGCCTCCCTATGTGAAAAATGAAATGTGTATGTTTCGGATCTCCAACTTTCAACCAATGCACTAACCAAATGCTGGTTAATACCAATCTTCCCAATAGTTATAACACGACCAAAAATAACTTCATTTATTAAGTTTTGCACATGATTATCTATCTGGTCCAAATGCGTAAAAGCCCATACAAAATTACACCTTGGATGAACCATTCTCTCTTTGCGTTTCCACACTTGATTGGACATATGATAGTGTTGTAAGCGCAACAACAAGTCATCAATAGGTCCAGGTTGTGCATGTGTCATTGCTTCACAAAAAAAAAAAGCAAAAAATTGCAAGAAGGATGAAAAAAGTGGGATGTGAGAAAGAGAAACAAGCTCCATAGGAGCAAAATAAGAATGAAAGAGGTGGGATGTGAGAAAGAAGGTCCAACATGAAAGAAGTAGCCTTTGGTAGTGAAGTGATTCATTCACGTGATAGTAAATATGTCATGCATTTGTCATTTGTGATAGGGAATCTCATGCCTTTGTGTTTAGTGCAAAAGAATCTCATGTCTTTAGTGTTGTACTTGATTGGACTTCACATAAAGAATCTCGTTCAACATGGTAAGTTGAACATGTAGGTTTGGTCTTTCTTGAACGTGTAGGCTTAGTGTTCTTCAACATGGTTTTCACAAGCTTCACCTTTAAACAAAGGAAGATTATTCAAGGTGCAGGATACTTAAATTTGATATGTAATGTCATTTTCATACTTCATATCATGCAAACTAAGATTCTTCACGCATGTGCTTGGCAATATTTGCGCATGAGCCTGCATTATTCGTGTTCTACATGATGATTCTGCACATTTCATTGCATGTTCCACAAGGTTACACGACTTCAAAGTCGTAGCATATAGGTCACTACTTTAAAGTCGTAACACAAAAGTCTTTGATGCCACATGACTTTAAAGTCGTAAGGAAGATCATGACTTCAACACAAAAGTCATAAGATAGGTCGTGACTTTAAAGTCGTGAGATAGGCCACGACTTTAGGGCTTTAATTTGTGGAAGACTTTAATTACTTTGAAGTCGTGCTAACCCTACGATTTTCATCTCCATTATAAAACATAATGCCTAGCACTCAAGCTTGCACTTGTAATCTTCTCCATCTTCTCTCCAAGCACATTTTCCATACAAGCCATTATACATATTTTTACCATTTTCCTGGTATGTTTTCATTTAACATTAGATTTCCATTTATTATTCATAGTTTTACTGCTAAATTACATTTTTATTTGTTCACAAATGTCTGGTGAAGAACCATAATAAGGGATAATGTAGGTGACTTTAGTGACGAGGATCAAGAGCACGATGTTCACAAAAGTGGAAAACCAAGCAATCAAAGTCAATGTAGGTCATCTTTATATTTTGAAACTATTAATAGTCAACATTCAGAAGATCTATAATTCTCAAATCCTTATCAGAATATAGGGAGTGGAAGTACGAATGTCTCCTATGATCTTTATGAAGACATGATATTTGAATCAAAACAAACAACTGTGAATGCCATTAAACAATTTCATTTTCTACATTCATTTAATTATGATGTAAAAGAGAACAAAAGTGACAAGTATGTTGTTAAGTGTGTACAATATGGTAATCGATGTCATTGAAGGGTGAGAGCATCCTTCAGCAAAATACGCAGGAGGTGGGAGATAAAGAAAATAAATGGTATTCACACTTGCACAACTTCACTCATATCTCAAGATCATGTTAGGTTAGACTCATCTGTAATTACTCATAATATTGTTGACTTAGTGAAGACAAATCCTAGTATCCCAATCAAAACCTTGATTGTAGACATGCTAAACGCTATGGTTATACTGTGACATACAAAAAGGCATGTACAACCTAACAAAAAGCACTTGAAATTGCATTTAGAGGTTAGGAAGAATCATATAGTTATTTGCCTATATGGATGAGAGTTGTTAAACACTTTGTACCAAGTACAATTGTTAGATACAAAACATCCAATTCAATGCAAGATGGTGAGGATGAATCTTCTAAGATGGTTTTTGATTGTGTGCTTTGGGCTTTTAAGCCATGCATCGAAGGTTTTCAATATTTTCAAGTAGATTGCACATTTTTAACAGGAAAATATTGTGGTACTTTGTTGACTGCCATTGCACAAGATGATAGTCGAAACATTTTTTCACTCGCTTTCGTAATTGTTGAGAGCGAGAACAAATATGATTGGATGTGGTTCTTGCATTATTTAAGGAAATATGTCACGCCTCAACCAAATTTGTGCATTATATAAGATAAGTGAACCAATTTGCTAGCAACTTTGCGATCATAATGAGTTGGGTAGACTAGTTCGGATGTAACTTTTGTGTACTATATTCGCCACATTGCATCAAATTTTAATAATGAGTTTTAAAATGTTGACTTAAAAAACAAGTCATCAATATGGGTAAACTTCTAAGCATTTCATGCCTCAAATAATTTATTTTATTACGTGTTCAACATATTTATTATTCATTGTTATGTTTTTTGTCATAGGATATGAGATGAGTAAACCATAATTAAGGCAAAGTTACTCGCAATGCGATCAGAGTTTCGACGAGCAGCATATTGGTTGGACCAAATTCTCAAAAGTAAATGGGCTTATGCTTATGATGAAGGAAAACGGTATGGGCATATGACTACTAACCAAGGTTGTTAAATCGTAGAGTCTACGTAGAATCGGTCGGATGAGCTAAATCGTAAAACCGTAGAAACGTAAATTATATATAAGAGTTTACTTCAAGGCATAAACTAAAAGTCAAAAACGGAAAAGTCCATTTCAAAAATGTTTTATGACACTGCAGAAAGAAAAAATGTGGTTACATAAAGCAAATTAGGCCCAAAACAAGGAAACCTAGCCTTAATGCCTTATATTCTTCGTTTTCTCCTGTGCTGCTGCGCCGTATCTCCTCTTCTTCTTTTCTCCATTGGCTGCTGCTGCAACTTCTCTTCTTCTCTTCTTTTCTCTTCTCTTTGCAGTGTTCTTCTCTTATTTTCTCCTTCCCTTTGCAGTGTTGCACCATTTTTCTTTTTGTTTCCATTTTGCAGTGCTGCCCACCCTCATATATACATATGCCCCTGCCTCCAAACGGTTTTCGATGCGGGAATGGTGGCCAAACCTCCATGCATGGAGCGCGACCGCCGCGACGAGAGGGAGAAGATGAGAAGCTCGAGAATGGCCTGAATCACTGTGGGTTTCGAAACTTTTTTTTTTTAAAATACTCACTGAGTCAACTCGGCGATTTAATCGAGTTTACCGAGTTGACTCACGAGTTTACCGAGTTTACACTCATTTCCGAGTTTACTACCGAGTCAACTCGGTTTGGTGTGCAGAATCGTTAACTCGGACGATTTTACCGAGTTAACTCGCCGATTTAACAACCTTGCTACTAACCTTGCCGAGTGTATGATTTCTGTTTTGAGAAAAGCCCGAGCATTGCCTATTACTGCCTTAGTCAAGGAAACATTTAATAAAATAAATGACTCGTTTGTTACTAATGGGATGAAAATCATGAATATGATAAAGGCATGACATAGGTTCTCCAAAGAGATATATGTCATGATGCAAGAAATCGACGCATTACGTTTGGATGTACGTTTGGGAGGCAAGGGAGTTTCAGATTCAAGAGATTGCAAATACCCGACTTGGGTGACAAGCAATGACATGCACTGCCAAAATGAATGGTGGGGTGATATTGGGGAATTTTAGACACTTCGAATTCCTTGTTCGCATGCAATTGCAACATGTGCTTCTTGCAATTTAGAATGCGATGACTTTGTTAACCCTACATACAAGTTGCAAAACATTTACAAAGTTTATTAATATCAATTTTATTCCCTTGGAAACTAAGATAAATGACCTTAATATTTGAGTCCATATTTTATGCTTGATCCTTTTAAGTGACGAGACACAACGAGAAGGCCAGCCACTAGTCATATGTATAATGAGGTGTACGAACCAATTCCAAATAGGCTTAAGAAATGTTCATTGTGTAAAACTGAAGAACATAATTATAGTAAATGTTCATAGAAGTAAAATGATGACTAATATTATTTCTATTTTCAATTTTATGTTTGTATTTAATTAGTATTGTTCATTTTATATTAATTTATCATGTTATTTTTATTTTAACAACTACTTTTATTACTAAATTATTTTTTGTTGTTAATATTAAAATAATTTAATCAAATAAAATTAATTAATAATATTATTCAAAATTATTAATTTACTTAATTATAAATGTAAAAAATAATTAAAAAATATTTTAAAAATATTTAATATTGTTTGATAAATTTTAAGTTAATATTATTTGTTAACATTAATAAAAAATATTAAAAAGATTGAAACAAAAATGCCTAAAAATTAAAACAATTTTAAAGTCGTTTAATTTTTTTTTTAAAAAATAGAATGACTTTGAAGTAGTTAATAATTTTATGATTTTATATAATTTTTTTTTTGAAAAAATTAAGTTAGTGGAATTTTTACGACTTCACCTAAAATAAAACAAAAGATTTGTCAATATTTTATAATTTCATAGTCAGAAGTAATAAAAATTCTCACCACTTATTTTTATTTAGATATTAATTCAAAAATTACATCTGTTTAATAAATTCCAAAGGAAATTATTCTCTTTTGGTCAAACCCGCACCCGTCCCACTAAATTAATTTAATGGGTGGTTTGACTATATTCAAATAGAGGGAATTGAGAGGAAATTTTCAAAATTTTATGTGTTTCACACTTTTATTATTATTTTAATTTTATATTTCTTTCAATATTTTTTATTTTTATTTTACACAACCAAACTATAGTTAAATCTGAATCAGGATTATCTTGTCTTCAATGAAATTATTGTGGAGTGGAAAGGAATAAATAAACTTGTCCTCTCCTCTTTAACAAACTTAATCGCGTCACAAAATTATTGCGGTCTAGCTTTTTAGCTACATCTATTGTCGCTGCACTGGTGTGTCACAATTACAATCACAAACTTATGCAACCAAACAAACAGTATATCAACTCACTATTTATTTGAAAATGTTATCAAATGAGAACAATTATTGTAACATTTAAAATTGCAAAAACTAAAATAATTAACGTTTATCAATTTTAAGAATTATATCAATATTCATACATTTAGAATCTAAATTAAAAATGTAATTAATGTGGACTGTCAATATTATTTTATATGATCAATCAATAAAAATTAATCTTTAATAATTTTTAGAATAATTATTATAAAAATCAACTGTATGTATAATTATTTATGATTAAATAATAATATAATTTTGTTCACTGCAGTACATATATTATTTATGTCCAAATTAATTTAATACTACAAATTTATAGACTAATTTAAAGTATTATATAAATTTTAAATATATTAAATTTAAATGAATTACATTAAAGCATATAATTGCCTGATTAAGCCTAAGTATAGTTGTAAAACATGGATTACACAGTTCGTCACTTTGACATACGTCAAAAAAATGAATGATTTTACTTTTGAATTTAATTAAATGTATTAATAATATAAATATTTTATATTATTATTATTATTGTTTAATAACATGTTATAGTAAATATTAAATTTAGCAATTTTATAATAATGATTTTAAATATTATATTTAGCATAAATTTAATTAATAACACATGAAGATTTTTAAATTTTATATTGAATAAAAACATGTTATTGTTTTTTTTTTTTACAATAATGAAATTAAAACTTAAAATATTTTATGCAAAGTATCCAAATTTCTTAGCACTGATCAGTCCTAGTAAGTTTGTCATTTTTTCTTTTTAAAGTGATTGATAGAGTAGAAAATGCATTTTAAAAAATCAAATCAAAACGCAACGCATTAGGTGATAGCCTTAGCCACCACCCTATGGATGGAAATTTCACAAAAAAAAGAAGCGAAACGCGTATTTTTGGGACACCAAAACCAAAACATTGGGTTTTCTTTTCTTTTCTTTTTTTTTTTTTTTTTTTCTCTTTTCCGCTTCTGTCCTCGAATTTCCGATGAATTCCGATTCCAACAACTAGGGTTTCGAAATCAACCAAACCTTCTCCCTCTTTCCCCAACACACACGATCGCGATGTACCTCTAGGGTTTCTCCCTCTCCCTGGTTCGAAATTTCGATTCTCGTACATGCCATCGGTGGTGACCGGAGGAGCAAGACGATGTATAGCAATTTCAAGGAGCAAGCCATAGAGTACGTGAAGCAGGCCGTGCAGGAAGACAATGCCGGAAACTACGCGAAAGCGTTCCCTCTCTACATGAACGCCTTGGAGTACTTCAAGACGCATCTCAAGTACGAGAAGAACCCTAAGATCAAGGAAGCCATCACGCAGAAATTCACCGAGTACCTGCGCCGGGCCGAGGAGATTCGGGCCGTGCTCGACGATGGCGGCCCCGGCCCAGCCTCCAACGGGGACGCGGCGGTGGCTGCAAGGCCCAAGACCAAGCCGAAGGACGGGGAAGGCGGTGGCGGTGGAGACGGCGAGGACCCCGAGCAGGCCAAGCTCCGGGCCGGGCTCAACTCGGCCATCATAAGGGAAAAGCCCAACGTGAAGTGGAACGACGTCGCAGGGTTAGAGAGCGCCAAACAGGCGTTGCAGGAGGCCGTGATTTTGCCTGTGAAGTTTCCTCAGTTCTTTACTGGTAAGTGAGGATGATGAGTTGCATTTTGTTGTGCCTGACTAGTGTGAAGATATTTTTTTCTTCTGTGAAATTTGGTTGAATGTTTGATATGTTTGTTTTCTTGTTATCTTATTTTCAGGGAAAAGACGACCGTGGAGAGCTTTCTTGTTGTATGGACCTCCTGGAACGGGAAAATCATATTTAGCCAAGGCAGTTGCAACAGAAGCTGAGTCCACGTTTTTCAGGTAAACTTGTTGATTCTATGATTTAGGAAAAGAATTGAGAAACCTATGGGTCTGGAGTTTACCAGATTGCATGGGAAATCATTGGATTGAATTCTGATTCATAAGCTGAAATATGTATGTGTCTCAATTTCTGCATAGCATACACGTTTATAGGCATTAAAACTTGAATTCAAGGTAGTTATAATCGGGAATTTACCTTAAATCAGGATTTTTTTTTTTG
>PYAF01004402.1:996376-1010880 GCA_007407185.1 Glycine tomentella | reverse complement strand
TTTAGGAAAAGAATTGAGAAACCTATGGGTCTGGAGTTTACCAGATTGCATGGGAAATCATTGGATTGAATTCTGATTCATAAGCTGAAATATGTATGTGTCTCAATTTCTGCATAGCATACACGTTTATAGGCATTAAAACTTGAATTCAAGGTAGTTATAATCGGGAATTTACCTTAAATCAGGATTTTTTTTTTTGGGGGGGGGGGGGGGGGGGGGGGGGGGAGTAGGGAATTCAAAATCTCCATAAATGTACATCATATTCAGATGTCATAACTCATAACCCATAAAGTAGTCAAAACACGTAACAATTTCAAAACACAAGTACACAACACATGAAGGCATTCAACTTAAACACCAAAAGCAAATAGTAATATTCTAATGCTAGAATTTAGATGTCTAGTCTAACAAATGTGCCGTGTATTATAATCGTAAGGATCTACTATTCGATCCTTATCTTCATATCATATCATGATCACCAACTGTTTCCTCTCCAACATGGTCTTGAACTAAGTCGTCATCTCTATCCTCTATCTCTTGGTCTTCAACCAAGTTCTCATCTTGAATTGGAGCATCCAAATCCAAGTTGGCCACATCCAAACCTTCAATTCCATCATTATTTTCCATGGTCCACTCATCATCAGAGAAAACATCATGAAGATCTAGCTTAGGAGCTCTCTTGCTTGCTTCTTTTTGCCCAATTTTGAATTAGTCATGACAAAACCATCATTCTTTGTCTTTTGCTTTAAGCAGTTTCTTCTCTTGGTGAGGACATGAATGCATGCAAATACAATCAAGATAGGCTAGTAGGTAAGTTTAAAAGGTACTTTACAATTCATATTCCTCATTTTAGAAATATTACCATCTGGAAGGCACTCTAGTTGTTTACACTGGAAGAACTGCATGTCAGGCTTAATATGCGAATGGCAAATCTTTTGATTTCTGGATGTTCATCAAGCATCTTAAAGATTTTGTCTACTGTTTTGGATATGTGGGATGCATCAATATACTTCAAAAAGACCGTTCCTTTGGGTCTGTTAACCAAGAAATTACAAATTGTCCTCGTCATCTTGTGAGTCCATCAATTAGTCATTATTGTGCAAAGACTTACTTCCAAACAACTTTATGTTCTTCAATAGCCTCTATTGTTAATTTCATTTGTTTCAAATACGTCACTCTAATGTCATGATAGGATGGACGGTGGCTTAAATCCCTTGCAATGTTGCACAATTAACTCATTCTTAATATAGAATTCTTCACTTGCCACACTGAATGATATGACATTATCGTAGAAAAACCTTGCAATTGGATGACATGCATCCTCTCCTATACCCTTCTTAAACATGGGGTTGTTTGTGTCTTGGGAGCTCAGTGCCCTTCTCTTGAAAATGTTTCCAATTCCAACATTATCAATGTCATCCACTTCATTGCCTTTTCTCTTTTCAGCTCCTATAGACTCCTTTGTCATCCCTGGTTTTTTCATCATTTTTTAAAAATCAGCCACAACCTCCAATATCTCCATTTTTCATCTTCAGGAGTAGCTTTTCAGGGTTCAACATTCTGACTTGTTGGAGCCAAGTGATGCTTTATCCTATCAAAACTTGCATTAAATACTTTTTGACTAAGCTTGCATTGAAGCTTTGTAGTTGCCTTCAACTGAAACTGCATACTTCCATCCCACGTCATACCTGCTTCCATGGACATTCCAGGGAACAAATTTTGAAGCCTCACTTGAGCTAGCTCTGGAGCTGCCAGCACCAGGATTACTACCAACACTTGAGCTTTGACCAGCCTCACTAGAGCCATGACCTGCCTGATAGACTATGACCCCAAAAGGCTTATGTGAGGAGGAATACAGGCACAACATAGGATCATTCCCTTAAAATAGATCATAAATAACCATAGAATAGATCATAACCATGTAACAGACTAACAGTAGTTAGTTATAAAATATGGTGACAAATTATGAGGGAATATTAAATAGACTGAAAAGTGGAAGGAGGCATAAAAATATATATAAGGGAATTGTTGGGGAGAGTACTGGTCTCTCGAATACCAGTGCATTGTATTGTTCATTTCTGTTTTCCTCTACTCTGCCTCCACCCTGGTGCTGGGTCAGAAGAGAAGAATTCCTAATAAAGATCTGTTTTCATACACTTGAAGAAGAAAACACTTTGAACAGTGTTGGGGATGAGTGGATGACTAAAGTTAAAAGCGCGTCAGCAGAAACAAACCGGGTCAAAACATCCAAATGGGTCAGTCCGGCAACATCGTAAAATTGGTAAAATCCTACGGTTTTGTGATTGAGTTTTAAAACACAATTTTACCTCTTGGATTTTATGTGCGAGTTAAATCGATCTAAGGGCTTAAAATCGTAAAATTGCATGATCACGCGATTTTACATTTTGAACCCTGATTTTAATTTTAATTACCATGCTTGAATTCCTGGTAAGCAAACTTTTAATACATTCTGCATCTGTTTAGTATCTCTATAGGATTCTGGTTCTACCATAATGGCAATTGCATTAATAATAATTCAAAGGAGAATAGGTGTAAAATCATTAAAAACTGCAACATTTATAGCTATCTTTCTTGTCTTTCTTTCATTTGTTGAATCTTATGTTCGCACAAGATAATTAAAGGAAGTAAAATGAAAGTAGTTCCATGTTTGGTTTGACTTGATTTAAAAGACAACAGTTAAATTTCTAGAATTATGATATATGGCGCAATACCTTTTGAAGAGGATATGTGCATGATTATAATTTTCTTCTACTTCATCCGATTTTCTCTGCCTTTTCTTGACAATAATTATGTTTCTATTTAGAATTTGAGATATGCTTGGTATTTATTAAAAAAGGTTTTTTATATTCTTATGAATGTAGGTCCATAAGTGGACATGTTCTTGCAAGCATTTTTAACTTTTGAATTCTTCATCAGTGTTTCTTCATCAGACCTTGTTTCAAAGTGGATGGGTGAAAGTGAAAAGCTGGTTTCAAACCTTTTCGAAATGGCTCGAGAAAGTGCCCCTTCTATCATATTTATTGACGAAATCGATTCCCTGTGTGGTCAGCGTGGAGAAGGCAATGAGAGTGAAGCTTCAAGACGGATTAAAACAGAGCTTCTGGTGCAGATGCAGGTAATAGTTTTAATAGTTTGTTAGTTTACATTTGAATTGCAATATATAGCATATGCACATCAAGTTGTCAAGAAGCCTTAGTCCCAGTTCTATAGCCATATATGAATGTGGATCTGTTATTAATTTAGTTTCAAATCATGAAGAAAAGATGTAACTAATTTCTTAAATTCTTTGATATATACCCATTTAGGCTTAAGAATGTATGATTCATTTTCAAAAGAAGGTTTCCTTCCTAGGGCTATCTCCTCAGTGGTTGGGTTCTTATTAACACATCTTTCATACTTCATTTTCTATGGTTGGAAAGAAGAGAAGCTAAACCAGTAAACCTTCATTTACAACAATTCAGCTAAATTTTTCTTGTTTCAGCATGTGAGGAGGCTATGGTGGTTGAATAGCAGATCAAGATTGAGCTAATTCATACTGGCCCTTCTTACTTGTTGGTTTTTTGGGTCTTCAAGTCATGTTCGAGTGTACAATAACGGCAACACTTGGAACTAGCTTAGTTCAATGCTTTTGTTAAACCTCTAATCAGCATTTGTCTCTGTTGTTTTTCTTCTTCAAAACAGTTCCGAGTCATGATTGCTAATAATTACATTCACCTTAGATTTAAAGTCCCTCTTTCAGTGTACTCAGCATGTCCTGTGACTCCTGTCCTGTGCTTGTTTGTTGAGATGTTCATACATTACAAGCAAAATTACATATTTTCAATTGGGATTTGTCTCCTCTAAAGTGAGGGAGTGCACTTTAGAGGATAAAGTACACTAACAATTTTTTATTAGAAAATCAATGGTTGAAAGTTGTGATAAAATAAAATCCCTGTTTAACAAAATCTAAAATTTATTATAATCTCATTCATTAATTTTCTAATTGATGGTCATTATTTCACTTTATCCTCTAAAGTGCATTTCCCTCACTTTAGAAGAGCCAAAATCCTTTCAATTGTTCTGTATCTAATGGGCTAGTTTGTTTAAGCTTATTTTTTAAAACAAGTGCTTTTTAAAATAAATAAGCACTTTTATGGTTTTCTGATGTGATTGTCTAAACTGCTTTTACTTAAAATAAGCAGTTTTCTGCTTTTTTTAAGAAGCAAGGTCTTATCTGCTTATTAAAAAAATAAAAAGCGCTTATTTTAAATTTGCTTTTTTTCAAGTTTAAACAAACTCGCCCAATATCTATGTCTCAAAAGGAATGCTAGGTCTGTGGCAATCACAGATTTGCGGTGGTCCTGCAGTTTTTCATGTTTGTATGTGAACTGTTATTTGATTAAGTCATCATATTTCATATTTGACTTTTTTAATATCTATTTCAACAGGATATTTATTTGTTATTATGTAACAAAACTACTGAAGCATGTTTTTTACTGGTAGCCAAACTCCCAGAAGCACTGAAGTGTTATTGTCTGTCCTTGACCTGTCAAAATTTGTTAAGTAACTTGGTTAATGGTTTTTGTCATATACAAAGTTGCATGTGGTATTTGATATTTGAGTTGCATATCAAAATATTTCTCCCTCATAAGTAATCCCGTTTTCTGTTTTACCGTTTTATTTTAAACTGAACCCAGTAGTTACTTGTTTGTATAATATTGTCAGAATATGGCTTGCTCATCTATATTTTGTTCTCTCATTTTGATTCACTTTTTTGCTATTAGCTTGAGGGCAGTTTCCAACATTTTTGGTATATGTTCTCTCTTTTTTAACTCTCTTTATTTAATGTAGTTTATCCACTTACTTTGTAGGGTGTAGGACACAATGATCAGAAAGTTCTTGTTCTTGCAGCAACAAATACGCCCTATGCTTTAGACCAGGTCAGACAAATGATTTTGTTTATACGATCCCATATAGAATCAATACTATGTTGTTTTTCACTAATCAATTTGTAATTGAAGGCAATAAGGCGTCGTTTTGATAAGCGCATATATATTCCACTACCTGATTTGAAGGCTCGCCAACACATGTTCAAGGCAAGGACAATATACTTGATTGTTGAATGGTGGATTTTGTTGTGTTATATAAACCTAGCGAATGGTTTTACCATGCTATTTTCTGGCTTAATAAATTGAGCAGGTGCATCTAGGAGATACTCCCCATAACTTGACTGAAAGCGATTTTGAATACTTGGCTAGCCGGACAGAGGGGTTTTCTGGTTCAGACATATCTGTTTGTGTAAGTTTTACTTCTATATTGAATGACTGGTTTCATAATCTTATACTTAATGAATCTTAAGTAAATTTTTTTTGGACCTTCTCTTCAGGTAAAGGATGTGTTATTTGAACCTGTTCGCAAAACCCAAGATGCAATGTTCTTCTTAAAAAATCCTGAGGGTATGTGGATCCCGTGTGGACCAAAGCAACAGGGTGCAGTACAAACCTCAATGCAAGATCTTGCTGCAAAAGGACTTGCTTCTAAGGTATTTAATGTGTAGTTTTTAATGGTAATAGGACTGTACCAAGTGTCTTTATTTTTTAATAATGATAGTTGGAGAAGTAGTGTTGTGATTTCTTTGGACTAGATTGTTACATCTTTAACTGAAACTGGGGAATGCTTACTATAAAACTTATTGCAGATCCTTCCGCCCCCTATTACGAGGACAGATTTTGAGAAGGTACTCGCTAGACAAAGGCCTACAGTAAGCAAAGCCGACCTAGATGTTCACGAGAGATTCACAAAGGAATTTGGAGAGGAAGGTTAAATACTGATGGGATTCACTTTGAAGGTTCGCACTGGTTTCAAATATACTGTTATAATTTGTAATTTATTTAGCTGTTGGATCAAATGAAATGCATCTTTTTCATTTTGTTTTGGGGATGTAAAGGCCCCTTTTGTATCGAGGTGGATTTATAAAGGTCGATACTGATTTTTCTTCTTCTAAATTGTGTATAACAGAATCTGAAATGATTTGAAAAAATAACTTGTGTGATGCTGGGTTCTTATTTTTGTCTGCTTTGGATTTAGGATAGCCATAGATTTGGGTGCTTTTTAGTTTCGAGATGGATCAGATACTCAGCAAATGTGTTGCACCAAGCTACTACGGATGGGACATACGAAACTCATCATAAAATGTGCCTAGCTGGAGTTCTGCTTAAAACACCAGCGCTTTTTCTTTTCTAATACACTCAGTATATTTTTTTTTATTTTCAACTTTACCCTCATATGGATCGGTAATCTGTAATATGGCTTGACAATCCATATGACTCATACGGATCAACAGTCCGTAAGAGTCATATGAATTGGCAATCCATATGACTCATATGGATCAACAATCCGTATGAGTTATGGATTATTAATCCATATGACTCATACGTATCGACAATCCGTATGACTCATACGTATCGACAATCCGTATGACTCATATGGATTGTTAATTCATATGACTCATACGGATCAGCAATCCGTATGACTTATACAGATTGGCGATCTGTAAGAAATTGATGGTGTATATCGGTATACAATTTATGGATTTTGAGAAGGGTAAAATCAGTATTACACTGTGCATGTTAGGTGTATTAGAAAAATGATTGGTGTAGAAAGTTAAACTCGCCTCGCTGATTAGGGTATTCGACTTAACATAAAGAGTTTACTAAGTGATGATAGAATGGTTTTTTATTCAAGTGCTAAGTTACTCTAGATTCTTCCTTAATTGTCTCTATATTGTTGCGATTTTATTTTAAGCACAATTAGTTATATATTTTTTCACTGGCTCGTTATCAGAATTTCTGTATAACAAATTCCCAAACTAGTGTCAATTTTATATATTGTCATGTTCACTGTAATTATATAATTCAGCGGCAGAAATAAGAGTGCAAATTAACTTAAGTTATTCCCGAGTTATTTGAACTAAATAAATAAATTTAATCTTGAGATTTAAGTTTTGCCAAAATTTTACAAGTTCAAGATTAACAACTCACGATTTTTTTTTATTTAAATTGATGAGAATTTGACTAGTCTTTGTTATTTACTCATTTAAAACTTTGTTGATAACATTAAACTAGTTTTTAGTTTTTTTTGTAGTAATAAAAATTTATTTATTGTATTATGAAAATGTAATAGCCTAGAAATTTTGAATTTAACATACCATGATATTGTTTGCCACATATTTCAAATATAAGCGAGTAAAGTACGTTAAGAATAAACTTTATTTTTTTTAGCAAGTCAACATCAAGCTTTTATGTAATTTGTTTAAATACACGAGTCCAATTTTTTTTTTTTCACAAGCCAATTTTTTTTTTCAGGATTCACAAGCCAAATTTAAACTTTAAATATCGGGTTCAAGTCAGCTTGCTTACACCCTAGACAAAAATATCAAACAGTTACTATCACATTTTGTGCTGAACATATTCCTAGTGACGGAGTAGAGATTTTCTCCATAGATAAATGCATCGATGTCAATAGTAGTTCTCATTAAGTTATATACTTATCTAACAACTAAAATTGAGAGCTCCAATATTACAAAAGTTAATATTTTACAATTCAAAAATGTAAGTTAATGAATAAGTAACAGCTGACCTAAGAGGAAAAGGAGTTTATTGGGAAGAACCATTTTCTGTATTCTGAGCAACTTGAGCAAATACCAAACTAGTCGTAACCCTGATCTAGTTAACCACCTGTGCTAATTACTTTTGATTATTAATTTTTAAATTTTAATTTTAGCACTTTGTAGAAATAGCTACAAAAACATAAATAAATTACCCTTTTCGAATTTTTTTGAACAAAGCAAAATAGATTTTATTCAAAAGCCCATACTAAGGTACAAGTTGTACCAGTATTGGTCCAATCAAAAGTATATTCTGTAAACAAAAAGAACATAAAAATCTGCATCATGAATCAATTGCCACAACAAGATAGTCACCATTCTAAAACTACAGCAGCATAGCCCGACACCAGCACCTCAGATAAACCAAAAGGAGCAATAACTATCTCCTTCAAGATACCATTTCGCACCATATACTACACCCTCATCACATCTTGTAGCCATAAGCATTATATTACTAGTCAGCAACTAATCTTTCATTGATCGTGATAAGCAATGCAAAGGATTCAAAATCCAATTCGGCAGCGAGTAAGCAAATTCAGTTCAATTATATTTACCTTGGATAAAATTATGTGTTCTAAATGTGTATTCCAATTTCCAAGTCATGGAGTAAAGAGTTTCTCCATAATTAAATGCATCAATCTTAACAGTGCTTCTAATTAAGTTATTTATTCGGCTAATAACTAAAATAGATAGCTTCAATATTACAAAATTTGTTACTTTAATAAGTAACAGCTGATTAAGGGTTAGAGGAGTTATTGGCAAGAAGCATTTTCGGTTTCCTGAGCCATCTCAGCAAATACCTAAACTAATCATAACCTGGAACCAGTCCAACAGCAAATTGACAGGGACTTTTTTAGGTTATAAGGAGAAGGGAGAGTTAGTTAAGATAGTTAGACTATTAATGAGTTAGTTAGTTAGTTAGAGAGGTTTATTATATATAAATAGGGGAAGGATAGGAGAGAGGGAGATTTGTTGTCATTGTAAATTGAGCATTAGCTCTTTGTGAAAAGGAAAACCTTGGAAGAGAGTTTTCTCTCCTATGTTCTGTTCTTTTCTTACAATTCAATAAAATCAATCTTTTATTTCCCATTCTGATTCTTGGCTCCTAACATACTTTCAGGATTCCTGGAATCAGCCAGTAAATTTCAGCATCCTATCAACAATTTGCCATAGCAATATTAAATGTATATTTCCTGAGACTTTCTGTTGAGTGTTGATGGACCATCCTTTCTGAGTTGAATGATATCTACAATGGTCTATCCAAGAGTGGCGAGGCAACATCATCATACTCACTGGTCACTGCCATAATCAGCGTTAAAAGTATCCATAAGTAGCCTAATGTTATGATGTATTTAGGCTTTCAATTCCTATGACATTCTTTCCTTAAAGTTTCCATGAGAATTTATGCCTTGGAGAGAGTTGATGGATTCTTTGGAAAACAAAGGTCTGATCCACTAAAGAATCTTCAAAACAAAAAAAGAGCATATTAGCCTAAACATCACCAGTAGTCCCCACATGAACACAAACCACCTTTAAAGTGGTGAAATCGGTTTGAATCTCTAACAACAATGTATCTCTTTTCAACGAGTGATACTAACTTAATAAAGCTGTGGCAATCTCCACAGACTCTGAGATTCTTCACAATCTGAAGGGGAATTTCAGGACGTGTAGCTATTAAGCCAAAGGCAATGGCAAGCCTTTCACTATGATGAGAAAGAATAGTTTCTTTTTGTTCATCTTCAATATCATGAAACACGTAATTTGTATCAGGCTGATAACCAACATCCCTCAATCGGATATTTAACTCTGAAAGCTTTGAGTAAATATGGTCTGACAAAGGATGTGACAAATCACCAGCCAGGAATGAGTACGTCTTGTTTTTCACCTCAATCCAACTGTACCCAGGTTCCTTTTTCACTCTTCTCTTATCCATAAGTTTTCTCACATTGACTTTCTCATGCCAATTTCCTGCTGCAGCATATATATTGGATAATAAGACATATGCGGCTGAGTGTTGTGGCTCAAGTGAAATAATTTTTTCAGCTGCAAGTTTCCCAAGCTCTATATTGCGGTGTACTCGAGAAGCTGCCAAGACAATGCGCCACACAGTTGCAGCCGGGGGAAATGGCATCCCATTTATGATATCCATAGCTTTTCCCAGCATCCCTGCACGGCTATATAGATCAATCATGCAGGAGTAGTGCTCCATTGTTGGATTAATGTGATGATCATTGATCATTATATTGAAGTAGTTTTGACCTTTTTCCACTAAGCCAGCATGAGCACAAGCAGAAATGACACCAATGAATGTTATAGCATCCACTAAGTTTCGTTTCTGCATTTCCTCAAATACCTGTAATGCTTTCTTCGCCTGGCCGTGCTGTGCATATCCAGAGATCATTGAGTTCCAAGAAACCAAGTCCCTCTCCTTCTGCCGTTTGAAAATTTCATGTGCACTTTCAATATTGCCTCTCTTTGCATACAAGGTAACAAGAGAACTACTCACACACAGGGCATTATTCAATCTCAGTTTAATTGCATAGGCATGGAATTGTTTTCCCTGCTCTACTGATGCTGTAGGAGCAGTACAGGCATTAATGATGCTGCAAAAGGTAAATTCATTTGGTTTAATACCTTCCCTTGTTAATTGGTGGAAGATTTTAGCAGCTTCTTCAGTTTCTCCTGCTTGGGCATATCCCGCTAGCATTGCAGACCAGGCTATTACGTCCTTGGTTTCAATTAGCTCAAAAACTTTCACAGCATCACTAATATTTCCTATCTTAACAAAGGCATCTAAAAGTGCAGTTCCCACCGAAGATGACTTCTCATAATTAGTTTTGATAACTTCAGCATGTATTTCAGAAATGAAAACAGCATGTTGCACAGTCAGGATAGTAGAATAAGTGAAATGATTTGGTTTGACACCTTCCCTTCTCATTTGGGAAAACAAATTCACAGCCTGATCAGTGTTGCCATTCTGCAAGTACCCACTGATCATAGCAGTCCAAGAAACCACACTTTGACCGCCGTGCATCAAGGAGAATAAACTAAAGGCATCGTTTATTTCCTTGCACTTAGTCAATGCTACCATGAGTGCAGTTAGGACGTTTAGGTTAGAGGAAAGCCCACTCTTCAGAGTCTTACAGTGCAGCAATCTTACCAACCCCAACTCTTTAAGGCTGGCACACGACTTGATAATAGATGCAAATGTTGCATGCGTGGGCTTAGCCCCTGCAAGTTGCATGTTGTTAAACGTTTCAAAAGCTTCCAAATCTTGTCCATTTATCACATGTCCAGCAATCATACTATTCCAAGAAACTGAATCCTTGTTCTCCATGTTATCAAAAACAGCTCTAGCATCTCTTAACATCCCTGACTTTGAAAGCATACTAATTAGAGAGTTGCACACAAGTCTTTCTGTCTCAAAACCGAGCTTTACAACCAAGGCATGGATTTGCATTCCTATAGCAACCGCACCCTGATTGGCCAAAGCTGCAATTACAGTAGAAACAGTATAATAGTCAGGCCTGTATCCCTCAACTTGCATCAGACAGAACAATTCCCAGACCTGATCATTAAACCCATTCCATGAATAACCCTTGAGCAAGGAATTCCAAGACACCACATCTCTGTCACCCATTTCATCAAAAACTCTCCTCCCATCTCTAACATTCCCAGTTTTCATGTACATATCGACAAGAGAGTTTCCTACGCTAAGAGGGTGCACAAGTCCACACTTGACACACTGACAATGCACTTGTTCACCCACCGTCCCATCAAAGAAACCAGCACAAACATTCAAAACACAAGACACGGTATAGCTATCAGGGGATAAACCAGAACGATAAAGTGAGACAAAGAGGTGGAGCGCTTCTTGGGTTTGGTCACAGCGAGAGTAACGGAAAAGCAACTGATTATACTGTTTGAGGTCTCTAAGGGGAGTTTGGTCGAACAGTTGTTGTGCAAAGCGAGGATCACTGTCACGTAAAAGAGTCCTTGCATTGAGGGCAACAACATGGGATTGCAGAAGAGGGTTAGCGTGGCAGTGAAGTTGGTAACGTCTAATTCTGAGAATTTGGTTGGTTGAAGTGTTGGTGAGTGCCCTTAAAGTCGTATTCAGAGTCATGCTCTGTTGGAAAATTAGTACTCTAAAGAGAGTGGCTTTTTAAAAGGGCGGTGTTAGTTTCAAATAAGGTACGATGTTTTGTTTTTTGTTGTTGGGTTCTCTAGTAAGGAGACAGTGACATGTGAAGGGATAAGATGAATCGCACGTGCGACGTGCATGTTCATGAGTTTAAATTCTGCGACTTACAAGCAAGCAGAATATTTTTATGTTCAAAACTTCAGAGTTCAGAGCTAGTTTTAGTTTCATAATAAAATTATTATCTTTTATTTTATCTTGTATAAAAAAATTTGAAAAGGAAAAGTGAAACTGTGTTTTTTCTTTTCTTTCTGTTTTTATAGTAATTTTTGAGGTTAAAAGATAAAAATAAAAAAATGTTTGTAAAATTAATAATAAAAATAGAAAATATTGTCCCAAATTACTTCATCTCTAATGATTAAAAAAATAGTTCATTTCTTAAATTTTACAGGATTAAATATATTTTTAGTATTTCAAAAATACATCGCATTTGAATTTAATTTGAAAAAAAAATTATGCATTTGATCTACAAATTTTTTGAAATATCATATTTAGTACTTTTATTAACTGTGTTTGCTACTACAATTAAATATAATTACATGGTCATTCGAGTAAGGATTAACATGTCATATGATTAATTAAAAATCAAATTAATTAATAAGACTTAAAATTAATTACCAATAATGATTGACATAAATTGTAACGGTTTATATTTTTTAATTAAGTGATTAAGATTTTGAATTTTGGTCTTAAGAAACAACTTTTGAGAAAAAATATTTCGCATCAATGATCAATAAAATAGAAAAAATAAAATAAAATGTATCTGATTCAATTCAACTATAATTCCTAATGAATCCGCTTACCGCCGTTACTTTCTAGCTCTTAAGTTTTAACAGAGTCCAGAAAATGACTAAAGATATATTTTTAGAGCAAAAAAATATATTTAACCGAATTTTATATATTACTTTTAATGAATTAAAAAGATTTTTTTTTTAAAAATAATCCTTGTGAAGTTGTGATTTTTTAATCTCTTCTTGGTCCGAAGTAAATGAATTTGTTCAGTCCCAATTTCTGTTAAAGAATGATAACTAAAAATATTGATAATTATTTTAATTTGTAATATTGAAAAGGATAACATGCGAATAAAGAGTAAAAGTTAGGGAGTATTTCTTTCTATCTTATTTGGTCCATTTATATTGTTTTCAATTGGACTAAATTAAATTTTTAAAAAATGGCATCAGTCTAAAAATTGGGTCACTACTGGGCAACTTGTATTATTATATCAAATATCAAATAAATTATTACATGTTTGGTCCTAATTTAATTTTTTACAAAAAAATGATAAAAAAAAGCATTAGTAATAATATATCATTTAAATTATTTTATTTTAAATAATTTTTTCGAATATTTTCTAAATAAAACAATACATCATTTTATATTGCAAAATAAAATTCGCCGCTGATTAGTTATCACTGCTTGTTTTGTCTCAACTTTTATACCAAACTGAAGTGGTCCCTTTTTTCTTTATTTTATTCCCAACTTGGTTGTCATAAAAAAACATTTTCTTTTTTAAAAATGCTTTTGACGAAGATATGTCACGGCAGATTTTGGTTTTTTAGTGGCAGTATCAATATATTAATAACCTGATTAAGATTCATTTGATTTTTTTGGCCTTATCGAAGTTGTGCTGCTGCAGCTATATAAAGCCTAACCTGCATATATTAGCCTTATATATTAAATAAAATGCTTTCTACTTTCTCTTTGTTTTGAGTACTATACAATATACAATATTGGAGGTGTTCAGTAAAGTGAATCAGTACATATTTTAATCTTATCTCATTAATTTAATTTGAAATTAATTTTGACAAATTTAAAATGTTAAAAAAAGTTAAATTTAAAGTGTTTTGAAAAAGAATTTAAATTATATTTTGAGTTGATTTTGGTTCATTCTAACTTGACCTAATAATGTTGACATTTTATTATAACATATTTTTAATAATTAATAAATAATAATATTTTTTAAAAAGTTTAAGCAATAATATTTTACATGATATATTTATATTGATACAATGATCATAAAAATATATTTATATTAATATTAATTTAAGTGTATATTCTTTTAATTATATATATGTTGTTAACATTTATATAATAATATTCATAAATTAGTTTAATTTAATCTTATGTTATGTATTATCAAATTTTAATTAGGTTAAATTCATATACAAGTAAGGATTAAACTAAAATCAGAAACAGTATGAACAACAGCATCACATCACACACATATATTTTGGAAAAACGACGAACAAATCTGTGTATTTGTTTCCGCTGAAACAATTCTTGTATACTCTCTTGCTACTTACCACTTACCAGTTACTAGTTAGTATCTGCATATTGCTTGCATATTGCAGAAGCCACACTCATAAACATAAAGTAAGTTTTCTTTTTTCAATCTCTGTTATATTATTGCTTTTTATTATTAATAACCTTAAAATATTAGTATTTATTTTCTATTCATTGGTATTTTAGCTAGATTTGACCGTTAACGAGGAAGTTAACCCCTCGATCTTCTTCACCAACAACAGCATCACCTTTTAGGGTTTTTGCTTATTTACCCACCAAAGCTTATCCCTTGTTGTTCTCCTTTTAACTTTTTTTTTTTAAATAAAAAAGATTATTCCTTTTTTTTTTTTTTTT
>PYAF01004402.1:924485-996276 GCA_007407185.1 Glycine tomentella | reverse complement strand
TATTCCTTTTTTTTTTTTTTTTTCATGGTTGTTCATCAATTTAGGTGTTTCCCCCTTTCATGAAAAATTGCTAAACCCTTAAAGGTACATGTTAAATTTCAGTCTTTTTTTTTTTTTTTTACTGATTCGGTTTCACAGTGCTTTGGGGGATTCAGAACAAGCAATTTGCGTAGGTTTTGAGCATAGTGGGTGAAGTTTTCAGCTCCTTCCACTTCCCCAAATTCAAACCTTTTTTTTTTTTTGATGAATTTGCAGCAAGCAGTGTGGAAGAAAGATAGTTTTTTGGTGTGAAAGAAGAGATTTTATTTTTTGGGGAAGATGATAGCCGAGAAACCTAGTTGGGTTAGGCATGAGGGCATGCAAATTTTCTCCATTGATGTTCAACCCGGAGGGCTTAGGTTCGCTACTGGTGGTGGTGACCACAAGGTATGGAATTTTTTTCTGTCTTTGAGGCTCAAATTTGTGGATAATTTTGAATTTTGGGTGTTTATTACATGGTATTCGGGAAGTAGCACCCCACTTTGATTTAAGATTTTAAGTCCTGTAATTCTTGAATATGGGATTTAATTGTCTTCGCACCTCCTCCTTTTTTCTATCAGAGGAAACTGCTTTCTATATATTTTCAATTAATTGAAATTTTCTCAGTTTCTTATGAAGAGTAGAAATTGTTACCTTTTTTCTTGATTCAATGTAGACTGCACATCATGCTGACTTTCTGGTTAAACATTGGTTTGCCAGGGCAGAGAGCATCTTTATGCGTTTCATATTTATAAAAATAGCTTCCTAGTGTGCTTGTCAATTGTATTGTCTAGAGACACAACTTAGCTCAGGAAACCAAATTTCCTTGGTGCCTACTGGTGAATTACTTATCATATTAAAAAGTAAGAAGTAGTAAAGATCTGACGTTAATATGTTACCTAGTGTCAGGTTCAGCCAAACATCTAAGAAATATAAGTTGTGCTGAAATTTCTTGTTTCTCTTCACTTATTTTGTTTTCATAACTTTCCTGTCCCCGTGTCTGAGAAATCTAGCCGTATACGACTTCTAGCTTTCAGGGTAGGATTAGAGTGGGTCGTTATTTTCAACTTTAGTTTCTAGATTTGTTTAAGTCACTTGAATTAATTTTCATACATTCACATTCTCAACTATGTACTATGCAGGTTCGCATATGGAATATGAAGTCTGTTAGTACCGACATAGAAAATGATGCCTCTTCTCAAAGGCTTCTTGCAACTCTACGGGATCACTTTGGGTCTGTCAACTGTGTTAGGTGGGCTAAGCATGGAAGGTATGTTGCATCAGGCTCTGATGATCAGGTGATATTAATTCATGAGAGAAAGCCTGGATCAGGAATCACTGAATTTGGCAGTGGAGAGCCACCAGATATTGAAAACTGGAAAGTTGCAATGACTTTGAGAGGGCACACTGCAGATGTGGTAATGCTATTGCTTTTATTTTTCAATCTCATCTTTTTTAAAAAATATTTTCTAGTTTCAACCATTTAATTCCATGTTGACATTTGCTCTCAGAATTGAATGAACCAACTTGTCATCTAAATGGATATCTAGCTGCTTATCCAAATGCTTTTACATTTTCCATGATCATCATTAACTTGGGTTCGATTTCTCCGTGCTTAAAGTAGGTGGATCTTAATTGGTCTCCTGATGATTCTGCATTAGCTAGTGGGAGCTTGGACAACACTATCCATGTATGGAATATGAGCAATGGCATTTGCACTGCTGTTCTAAGGGGCCACTCTAGCTTGGTTAAGGGAGTTGCTTGGGATCCTATTGGCTCCTTTATAGCAAGTCAATCTGATGATAAAACTGTAATTATTTGGCGAACTAGTGATTGGAGTCTTGCTCATAGGACAGATGGTCACTGGGCAAAATCAGTGAGTTTCTTATTTTGGAAATTTTTCTGATTGAATAACAAACTCTATTGTCTAATTAACCTGTCTTCCTTTCAGCTTGGATCAACCTTTTTCAGGCGTCTTGGTTGGTCTCCTTGTGGTCATTTTATCACCACTACTCATGGTTTCCAGAAGCCAAGGCATTCTGCCCCTGTGCTAGAGAGAGGGGAATGGTCTGCAACATTTGATTTTCTAGGACACAATGCTCCAATTATTGTCGTGAAGTTCAACCATTCTATGTTCAGAAGAAATTTGACTAATGCTCAGGAAGTGAAGTCTGTACCTGTTGGGTGGACCAATGGTGCTTCCAAGACTGGAAGTAAAGAACCACAGCCTTATAATGTTATTGCCATTGGGAGTCAGGATCGAACTATAACAGTTTGGACTACTGCAAGTCCTCGTCCTCTATTTGTGGCCAAGCATTTTTTTACTCAAAGTGTTGTGGATTTGTCCTGGTATTTCTCTTCATCTCTAGCCATGGTTGATTTATTTTGTGAATGTTATATTTTTAATTAATATTTTGACTTTATCATTTCTGTGAGCGACCCCTCCTTATTATTCTTTCTTTTGCCTTTTCAAATAGGAGCCCTGATGGATATTCACTTTTTGCATGTTCCTTGGATGGATCTGTGGCTACATTTCATTTTGAGGTAAAAGAACTTGGTCAGAGATTAGGTGATGCTGAGCTAGATGAGTTGAAGAGAAGTCGTTATGGTGATGTGAGAGGTCGTAAAGCAAACTTAGCTGAAAGTCCAGCACAGTTACTGCTAGAAGCTGCTTCTGCCAAGCAAACACCTAGCAAAAAAGTGGTTTCTGATGTTCAACAAAACCAAACTAAGGCTGCTTATGTTGATGCGGTGGTTAATGCAAAGAATGCTGAGCCCCAAAATGATGATGGCAAGAAAAGTGGAGGTCCAGTAGGTGATTCGTCAAACAAAGCTGCAACCTCTGGTCGTATTTCTAGTCCTGTTAAGCAAAGAGAATATAGACGACCTGATGGGCGTAAAAGAATTATTCCAGAACCAGTAGGAGTGCCTGTTCAGCAGGAAAATATTTCTGGTGCAGTTCAACAAGCACTCGATTTTCCTGTAGTTTCTTCTGATCACAGAAAGGATACTGAACGAGCTGTATCCAGTGATGATGGTGTGAGAGTAAGCACCTTGGGAGGAGCACATGGAAGAAATACTGATTTAAAAGAGCGTTCTGGGGTTACTGCTAGGGCCACAATTTCAGAGAGCCTGATGATTGAGAAGGTTCCAGCTTCTGCTGGTGATGGAAGCATCAATGTTGAGCAGTCAGGCAATTTGATGTCTTCCAGTTCTTTAGCTGCTTGTAGTGGTACACTTTCCATTAGAGTATTTGACAAGAAAAGTGGAGAAGATTCTTCTCCTATTCATTTGGAAGCACGCCCAAGAGAACATGCTGTAAATGACATTGTAGGGCTGGGAAATACATCCATAATGAAAGAAACAGAAATTGTGTGCTCTAAGGGCCCTCAGACACTTTGGTCTGATAGGATATCAGGAAAAGTCACTGTTTTAGCTGGTAATGGAAATTTTTGGGCAGTTGGATGTGAAGATGGATGTCTGCAGGTAAATTGCTTTTCTACGTGTATATGCATTGTTTTCTTTCAGTACTCGTTTGTTGTTAAGATTTCTGATATATTGTGGGACATGGGTTATGATTGTATGTTAAGCTGTAGTAGTTGTACCCAACATCCTTTATAATATTTTTTTCTTGGTATTATTGAACTTCGTTGTGTTTTCCTTAAGACTTTTATCCTCATGTTTTAATGTTATTAAAATTTATTTCTTCTATGCCTTTCATCACATCTTTTCTACCTTTTGGTATCTTGGTAGCATCTCCTGTGCATCGATCAAGTCCATTCAAGTTGTTAATGTGTGCATTCTTTGCATACATACCACTGGCATAAACTTAAACATTGTAGTTGTATAACTAATAATTGATTAGAAAAGTTGCTTACAGCCTTACACTTAAAATATCCCATAAATACAACATATTGTTTGTAACTGTAAACTAATTGAATGGAGAAAGCTATCAATGTTAATACTTTACTACTTGACATTTGTCACATAATAATTTACCATGTAAACTAATTGATTGAAGAAAACTATCTATGTTACTACTTTACTCCAATATCAAACTTAGCTAATAATCTTTTAGTATTCAAATTTCAGAAAAAATATTGTTAAGTTTTAATTAGGATAAGTGCTTAAGTACTATGTGACAAATGACTAATTTGTATGTAGTGTGAGATACATGGTTCAAACTTTCTTTAAGCTTGTAAAACTATGGGCATAAACTAGTTCAACATATGGGCATTGGGCAAGATGTAGGTCTTATGCTTTTGAAATCTCTGTTTTTTGACTTTTGCTTGCTTCCAAGAAGATTTACACAAAGTGTGGGAGACGAGCAATGCCTACCATGATGATAGGTTCTGCAGCAACATTTGTAGACTGTGATGAATGCTGGACATTACTGCTGGTGACAAGAAAAGGATCCCTGTACTTGTGGGATTTATTCAACCGAAACTGTCTTCTTCAAGATTCGTTGACTTCTCTAGTAGCTTCAAGTCCTAACTCATATGGTAAAGATGCAGGTACCATATATATTATCTACATTTGTTTGATATTGGAGATGCTTGGTCTTTAACTATGGCCTCTGCCTCATAGTTTATCCTTTTTTCTTTGTATTTAGACAACATGTCCTGGTTTTCCAACAATTTTGTCTTTTTTCAGTGGCTCTACGTTATCTTAAAATTTACTGTTTCTTTTCAGGAACTATTAAAGTTATATCTGTGAAACTATCAAAATCAGGCTCCCCTCTTGTTGTGTTGGCTACTCGCCATGCTTTCTTATTTGACATGAATGTCAAGTGTTGGCTGAGGGTTGCAGATGATTGCTTTCCTGCATCAAATTTTTCCAGTTCATGGAGTTTGGGTTCGATTCAAAGCGGTGAGCTGGCAGCATTGCAGGTTGATCTTAGAAAATATTTGGCTCGGAAGCCTGGTTGGACTAGGTGTGTATTGATTAATCTATTTTTTACATAGCTTGTAGTTGGTCTTGGTCCTCGATTTGAAATGTTGTTGGATACAATATGAAATTGAAATTGAACAATTTACAATTATTTCCTGTATACTTATACTCTTGCCTAGAAAGATGGAGTGTGCTTGTTACGTAGGCCCCTGATCTTGTGTTTCATAATTTTCCCCCTCCCCCTTTTTGTTAGAATTCTGATGTTTTAAAAGAACACTTTCTAAACTTGACTACCTTAATGCAGAGTTACTGATGATGGAGTACAGACACGTGCTCATTTGGAAACACAATTGGCTTCTTCCTTGGCTTTGGGATCCCCTAATGAATATCGCCAATGCCTATTGTCATATGTACGCTTTCTTGCAAGGTGCTATCTCTTCTCTTTTTCTTTGAGATATTCTTCAAATACAACTTTAACCCTTTGTTGACCTTGCATAAAACATGTATGCTTGTATACATATTTAGTTTTTTACAAAAGTGTAAGTTACATATTGTTTCTCACTAGTCATTACCCCCAGCTACTAACCCTCTTGCTCACTTGCTGCCTGTCTCCCCGCTGTATACACTTAAAACTAATTCTTCTGCTAAAAATCTTTTGATGATGCTCATACTAAACTATTTAATTTGCATGATAACTATTCTTAAGATGAATGGAATGTAACTTCTTTAAACTGTCTTCAAGAAATTTATTTTATTAGGAAGATGCTATGTGATTATATATGCATATTCTGTTGTCTTCGTGATTTTGGACAATTGCAGACTAAAGGATTATAAAATTATTGCAGAGAAACAGATGAATCTCGTTTACGTGAAGTGTGCGAGAGTTTCCTTGGACCTCCAACAGGGATGGTTGAGGAAACATCTTCAGATTCAAAGAACTTAGCATGGGATCCTTTTGTGCTTGTAAGCTTTCTCTAGATACATATCTAATAAATTCATGTTTTGTTTACCCGGTTGTTATTACTATTTATTAAGAGTGAGTCAAGCTAGGAATGGTAAAATAGTACAGAAGCACGCTTAAATTTTTCTGTACAAAAATAGACGATTACTGAAATTTAGGGGCTGTTTTTTTTTTAAGGTTGTGTAGAAAATGAATTATTTTAGATTTTGATTTTATTTTTCAACATAAAAGTGATTTTTATTACAAAAACCGGGGGAAAAGAAGAGCTCTTATTATAATTGGAAAGCTAGATAGAGGAAAAGTGCATGAAAGAGATTTATTGGCTGATTACACTAATTTATTTATTTTAAAAAAATAATAAACCCTAACAAGAAGATGCTGGAACTTTTGTTGACCAACACAGCTTATATGATTATCAAATCAAATGATCACTTTATCTTCTCTGTTTCTCAAATGTTCCAACTGAATCTTTGCAGGGAATGAGGAAACACAAGCTCCTTAGGGAAGACATTCTTCCATCCATGGCATCAAACAGAAAAGTCCAGAGATTGCTTAATGAATTCATGGATCTTTTATCCGAATATGAGATCATTGATGCTAATCAAGAGCAAACAAACCCCACAGTACTAAATTCATCCTTACCAGAAACCAATCCAATTGAGAGCAGTTCACTAGCAAAAGATCGGGAGCACACTGCTCCACCAAAATTGGAACACAATACTCCTCTGGAAAAAGAGCAAATAAATTTCCCTCCAGCACTCACAAATGAAGCTAGTGCAGATACCCCTATGACAGATCAAGCTAACCAGGATGCACAAGTTAAGGAAAGTGCCTAACTTGTGCATCTTACTGTAGGAGGCAGTATTAAGGGTAGAAGTGTATCAACAAAGGATGTTCAAGTGACATGGATGAATCCAATTTCACGTTTTTCATTTATGATATTTGTACCCCCATAGGAAACAATGCTGATAGCTCTCCTTTAAAGTTGATCTCACTAACACACGCTTCTTCAAAGGTATCACAAGTTGTATGTTACATTTGTAGCTTCTCCCATCAACTTGGAGCTTGCTTTTTGTAAAATGTCAAGTAAAGGAAATTAAAGTTTCTTTCTTCTTGGTGTGTTAGTGGAGACTTTTTTTATGGCTAATACTTCAGGCACCTTTATGAATTGCTACCAGCACATTCCGGAAAGTCCACTTTGGAATGTGATAAGAAGCTTGAGAGAATCACACTACAAAAACTAGCTATTAGGGAATTTCTTCCTACACCCAATAAATATCCTATACACTTAGTAATAACATTGTAATATCGATATTGCTCTTTATTAAAAGCTTAAGTTTGGTACGGACCATTTGCCTTCTTTAAAAATCTTACGAATTTGCTTATGGATTTGTCAATCCGTAAGAACCTTACTGATTTCTTACGGATTCATAAATTCGTAAGAATCTTATGGATGAGCTTACAGATTGTCTAATTCATAAGTTAAAATATATTTTACGAAATAATTTAAAATAATAACACATGTAGGTCACGAACCTACAAATTTCAACCATTTGAACTAATAAGTTAATTATGTTAAAAAATAATTAATGTCACTATATATAATACCAAAATTTTTAATGTATATTTAATATACATATAAGTTTACATAATAAATTTTGTAACAATTAATTTTGATCTACTAATTAATGTATTTTTTTACATATAAAAATCATAGGTTTAAATAAAAACTTATAGGTTTAATAGAAATTATTAGACTTCTAAATGCTCATATAAATTTTTATCAAACCTGTAAATTTTTATTAAACTTATGATTTTTATATTAAAAAAATACATTAATTTGACTATGATAAAATACATTAGTTATTAGATCAAGATTAATTATTACAAAATTTATTATGTAAACTTATATGTGTATTAAATATACATTAAAAATTTTAGTGTTATAGATAGCGACATTAATTATTTTTTAACATAATTGACCTATTAGCTCTAGTTGCTTGGAGTGTCACGTTAATAACGTGAATGTTGTAGGTTTGAGACCTGCATGCGCCATTATTTTAAATTATTTCGTAAAATATATTTTAACTTACATATTGACCAATCCGTAAGTTCATACCAAACTTTAGCTTTTAATAAAGGGTAATATTGATATTACACTATTATTGCTGGGTGTATGAGATATTTGTTTGGTGTAGAAAGAAATTCCCTAGCTATTATAGTTGGAGAGTCCAAGGCCTTATAAATCCCACACTAGAATCTCATACTTCTAATGTGAGACTCCAAGTCCCATACCTTGCAATTGGATCCTAACATTTCATCACGTTCCACAACTCCAGCGCCCACACAGCCTGGCTGGGCACTAGTCCTTTGACTAGTCCCGAGCGAACACTGCAATGTCGGTGTCACCACCTGCGCTGCTCATTTGCAACTAGGAGTTATGGTGTAAGACTCTAATACCAATTGATAAAAACCTTGAGAGAACCACACTATAAAAGTTAGCTATTGTAGTTGGAGAGTCCAATGTCTTATAAACCCTATACTAGAATCCCATATTTTTAATGTGGGGCTCATACCTTCCAATTAGATCATAATATAATGTAAGCAACAGTTACTCCAATCTGAAATGTAAGCCACAATCGTTTTCGAACCGTTATATAAGTTCCAAAACGAAACGAGCCCTACAACCTGAAGCATTTTCTTGAATTGAATTGAGGCAATTATAACACAAGTTTTTTAGGTCAGTCTGCATAACCCGGGTATTTAGTGGGTTTGGGTTAAAGTTTAATGGGTCAATCCAGAAACCATTATATTTCTTACAAAAATAGAAATTAATTTTAATGATTAGTTTATTTTAGTAAACTTTTTAATATTTAGTTGATGTGTTGGAGATATTTGGTAATGTTAGTTATTGGTAAATGATAATGTCATTTTCTTCCTCTTTTATTGTCTCATTTAATTATTTGGATTTTTTTAATTTTTTGGTTTAAATTTTATTAATATATTTACCATATTATTAAATTTGATTAATTATTAACAAGTAGCGAATAAAAAAAACACAATTTAGTTTTTTTAATTTTTAATATTTAATTTTATATTTTTAAAACTATTTTTTCATCTTTAGTCCGCATAATTCATTTATTTTGTGGACTTGGGTCAATGCATATGAGCCTTGAATTGTCTAGGTAAGCCTTTTTATCTAAATTGTTCACTTTTCGTAATAATTACTTTAAATATTATAATAATATAATTCTATTTAATTAACAGTATAATTTTTTTACTATAACAATAAATTAAACTCTTAATTTATTTGGAATAACTAAATATCTTCCTTTCTAAACAAAAGTCTCTCATCTTATTCAGACTTTCTTTTTCTTTTTTTCTTCTTCATCAAACGACCTCATCTCCACATATCCTTCATTCTCTTCAACCTGTACTAATGTCTCAAAAAAATTAATCGGCTGAAAAATAAATATTAAATAAAATTTATTATAAAATAAGCTATTTGTTATTATAAAAGTTTAAAACAAATTTCAAATAAAATTGTAAAAATTATAATAAAATGTTTACATTGGTAAATAAGAATAATCTTAAAGTCTACTTTAAACTAAATGTTAGACTGACTTAGTTAAAAAGAATGAATTTCACCAAACTTAGTGAAATAAAATAAGAAAAAAAAACTTACAAAAAATTACAACTCATTAGTCTTTTTGATAAGTTCCAAGTTTTACTAAAACTCTTCAAAATGTATCATCTTCAAAAGTCAATTCTCCAGTTCTTGAAACCCCACACAAATTTTGCTTTTGTTCTCAAACTATATCGTAGCAAAAGATGAATACTGACCAAGACTTTGTCATAAACTGAGGTACTAATCATCCTTCTGTAATGAAAGTTATCAATGCTCAAGAGAAAGAAACTGAGTCAAGGGGTACACATGCTAGTTGTTGTGGTCCTGCTTTTTTTTCTCATTTTTTGCTTATCAACTTTTAAATCCTATATATACACCTTTCTTGACCACCTTTTACACTTTTTGCTTCCCAATGACATATATGGAAAGTCTGCATCAATATGAAACACAAGACAAGACATTTAACATGTATGTGCTGGCTACAATTCTAGAGCTGTCACGAATCATTGTCCAAATCCAGCTTGCTCAAGGACCCTCGTATCTCATGCATGGCATGTTGTTCCTTTAAGGGCACATGGTTCGGACTTCAGACTCAAAGACTCAGATTTTTCGGAACTAGCAAATAAACCGGGTTTGCTGGCTAGCTACTTCTTCAAGCATTTATTTCTTCCCAAATATTATATACTTTTACTTAAAATTTTCAATTAATGCTGATCTGCACAAAATCTAACACGACATGCAAAGACCAAGCCACATTAATTAGCATGTTCAAACTCTTCCATTAAAGGGTTAAAATTGATCTCCATTATTTTTAATAGCATTACTCTCGATCGTACCCATCAGCATCAAGCATTTTACTGCCTACCGGCGTTTTTAATATAATTTAATTAAATACTACTTATCAAGAAATTAACATAGAATAAATTATTTACCTGTTACTGGGATATACTACAATGGTGTTAGACTGATGGTAAATTGAGTTGACCTACTCTGTAACTGCGATTAGAATAAGTCATCTAAAAAAATGAGTTACTTTTTGATATAATTTTTTTAAATCTCAAACACAATCAAAATTTCCTTTCAAATATTTAACATAATTATACATTTAGAACTCAAATTCACATATTAAAAAATTAAAACATTTGTGTCCAATTAATTAATTCAAGTGCTCCATTCTCGATAATATCTTTATTCTTATACATTTTCTTTCCACAATTTTAGTATTTTGTTCTTCGAAAAATAATTTGAAAACCAAATCAAAAGAAACTCAATCTTTTTTTTTTTTTTTGGTTTCCTCTTTTTCCTTTCCCCATTATCTTGGGTTTAGGGCCAGATGGTGAGGTAAGATATCCATCTCGTTCACTGTCAGGTATTACTAGTAGCTTCTAATCACAAAACTCAAGGAGAAAATGGGCTTAAGATCAAAACATGCTTAGCTTTATGAAGCAGCATGCTAATCCATCTGGAAATCCTTTATGGGGACTTGGTGGTCCACACGATGCTAATATGAACATGTAAGTTGGGTTCTATAATACAATTAAGAGGGATGGCTATAAACCAATTTCTTTCAATAGCCCATAATAGGCTGTTGTGCCATGTTTTCAAACATTTGGTTTTGGGTGAGGAATCAAACCATTAGCCTTATGAAATTTCTATTCACTTTTGTTTTTATTTTGTGTTTTAATTTTTAATTTACAAAATTATTATTTTGTTTCAAATATTTATACAGGGAATAATGAAAACAATTTTGTCCCTCTATTTATTGTACAAATCTTTGAAAAAAAAAAAAAAAAACTTAAAAAAAAGGTAGCTAGTAATTTTATTAATTAAAAGATAAAACAAAAAATAAAAAGGAAATAAAAATAAAAGTAAACTTTCCTTAATAACAATTTTATGCTTTCTATGGTTGCTTTTTCTATCATGAGTTTTGTTGGTTGTCCCCCCAAAGTTGTGTGAAAAATCTAAGTTACTTATTGTGTTGATAGGACGTTCGATGAAATGTCACAATCAAAAATAACATATTCTAGGGTTAGTGACAGTTGAGTAAGAGTGAGATATCATAGAAGATATTATGAAAGACCCGCGAAAATTAAATAAAGTAGAATGGAAATCAATCCAAATTGCCTCTTTTTCACTCGTAGGTTGATAGTTTATGATTACTTTGAGTGGCCCAAAAGATGTAATTTGTAATTGGTTCTTAAGTGTAACCATTTGTTATTATTGTAAGTATTCCATATCTTTTGAAATTATTGCAACTTCTCCTTATATCCATTCTTACCATATTGAGTTGCCATTTTGTTCTCAAATTCACTTATCAAATAATTCTGTAAACTGATTTCATTTAGATGATCACTAGCATTCGTGCATTTGGATTTGCCACTTTTGTCTCAAGTGATCACACATATGTAAATAACATTAGTTATATGAATTGCTCCATGTATCAAATTTTGCTTGGCATATGAACTTGTCATTTTTATATCAAATTATGTAAATCAGTTATCAAATAAATTAATAAACCCACAAATTACAATAAAATAACAACTTACATTAAGTTGATAACAATGTTCATACATAAAGATAACAACATCCTATGTATACATACAAAATAACATCCTGTGTGTACCAAAGAGAAACAGTCCTTGTACATTATGAACTAATGACATGCTTGTTCTAAAAAAAGTACAAGTGTTCTAATATCATATTTGTTCTAAAACAAAATAGCCCTTACACAACTACACAAGTTTACTAATGATAGGCATATACCCAAAATTAATTGGCCTTATACTTAATAAGATGTGCATATACAAGAAAAATGTCTTATGCGTTAGAAATATCTGTCTATATGCACAAAAAAGAGTCACCAAATTGTTTTCCAAAAAACAACTATATCAATTGTTCCCTAAAAGTTCCTAAGGTATAGTTTTTCATTTGCCTTTGGTCTTTTTATTACTCTAGTCCCCTGCATCATTGTCAGTGTTCCAATGTTCCCTTATTTGTTGCAAGATACAATTGGCACCTGTGATTTCTGTTGTTTTCCTGTTATTTTAAAGAGGCATAGGTGGAGGATATCAATTTGTGAGCCAAGAAAATATTAAAAGTAGATTATAATAAGTTTAGTATACTTGATAGGTGATTGCAAACTATTGTGAAACAGGTACATTTTTTCTAACAAAAAAAAAATATATTAAAGATACATATTCAGAATATTATATATATACAAGTGGTTAATATTTGTATAAACCTATTTTTGTTACCCTAGCTTGTTTCCTCACTCCATCCCTTTGACAAGTTCTATAATTATGATCAAAGGAACACTTAATGTCGTTCGACCTTTTTACTTCTTGCGATCTTGACGGTCCTTTATTCCTCCTAGCCTTAAGCCTCTTCAGAGTATAGGGGGGCAATATGAGGATAATTTCCTCTATTGTTAACATCAATATAAGGCGTAGGATGAATTATTTTAGCATAAGCAATATTTACATAGAATCTGAATAGGCCTGGTGACGGCATTTCTTCACATTCTCTATGTTAGTCAGTTATGCAGGCACGTCCATGATTACATGGCAATCCAGTTTTCTGCCAATAATTACACCTGCACATGACAACAAAGGTTGTGTAACCATCTTTAACCTAAAACTCACCTTGTCCAGCATATGTCAGAACACAAAATCTCACATCTTGCATGGTTTTGTCCAAAATGTACGTTCCTCACTAGTTATTTTTTCTTCCGAGAATAGTAATAGCTTAATAAATATAGTTGTGGATAAATATAAATACTTCATCCAATCTCGAAAATAAGCTAAAGAAAAACTAATTTAGACTAACTAAAAGGACTAGTTAACATCATTTAATTGTACATTAATCTCAAAAAATATATTTTTTCTGAATTATTTTTCATTAGAATTTGATATCAAGAATGAAAAGAGTTTGAAATAAAACCCCAATAAAATGAAGTGTATTTTAGACATTGGTATGACTAAATAAAATGAAATTAGTTGAGATTTACATATATTTGAAGCTAAAATATATGAGTTTTTTTTTTCTTATATTTGAAACGGGAGGGAGTAAGAGGTAAGAATTTTCTTACTTTAATTTAAAATATGTTTTTATGAAAAATAACAATTAAAATTAGAAATTAAGAGTTCAATTATTAAATATACTTACTAATTTATGTGTAATATATTAGTATTGATTTAAATATTTTTTTTTATTTAAAACACGTTTTATGATTTTTTTTCAAAATAATAATAAAAACCAATAATTTTTTTTAATATTTTTCTGCTAAAATTTATTAATATGAAATACCATACACATTTAACGTGTATATATATATATATATCATCTGATATATTTAATAAATATAACATTTAAATTTAATTTGTAATATAGATTAATATTATCCTTTTACAATAGGCAACTAGGTATTTTTTAACATTAATGTGCCGGCTACAACCCAAGAGTAAACATCTATCATTGTCCAAACTCCAAATCCAGCTTGCTCAAGGACCTTCTTATCACTTAGCCCCTTTTAAGGGCACATGGATCATAGACCACATTTCATTCCTAAAACGACACGCAAACCATTGTTGCTGGCTGCTTATCCAGGTATTTATTTCTTCCAAAATATCATTTGCATAGCTTTAATTTTTCAATCATTTTTATATATTATAAACAAAAGCAAACGTATTTAAACTCATTAATTAATTTAACTAAAGGGTAGATGCTAGATTAATATCGTTCTAATGATGATCAACAAAAACATGGCTTTGTGTTGTCATGCAAAAGTTGATATTGATATTCATTCCCACAATTAAAGCCCAAAATGACCGCTCACCTATATCTGGCGAACAGGTTTATATCCTAACAAGTTTCTTTTATGACACTTGACAAAGAGTGGGGTACATAGACAAGTAATGATCCTCAACTAAACCAGTTCAATATATATACATGTAATGTAACTACCAACTGTTTTATTAATAATGCCAATATACGATAACAATTTACCCACTGAACTAGATCCAATATCTAAATATGAAGTCGATCTCCGTTATACGTGTGTGGTTATCTATTTCTTAACATTGCATGTTGGCATTAGTATTAAATTTGAAGCATACACTCTACATGTTCATGCCATTTACACGGTTGTATTGGAATGAAATTTGCTGGACAAATCCAAATTGAAAGTGAGAAGGGACAATGTCCACTGTCTGATGGGACACTCATACATACCCCATCACAAAACAATATAATTTCACGCTCCAGCCTACATAAAGAAACCGACCTTTTAATGGTTTCACGATACTTTGTTAGGTGTTGTGCTTTCGGATCAATCCATCACTTCATATAAATTAACTCTTTCAACTGTTAAAAATGGTCAAATGCTAAATAATGAGAAGGTGTAATATTTTGTTTAAAAGAAATTCAAGAAAAATAATAGAAGAAACAACAAAGCTAAATAAGTGAAGGAGAAATTGTATAAATATGTTATCTATTTCCATTTATAAATATTCCAACTTTTAAGAAAAGAAAAAGAGAGAGAAAAAAAAAAGAGAAAATATTTATTTTAATATGTTTTGGGTATAACAGGATTGTGAGTTGAGTGACTGTTTGTAATCGCTTGTTTATAATTTTTCTCTTTACAATAAAATATTTGCAGTAGTTCAGAGATGTAGACATAATTGGTTGAATTCCGTTATCAATTGTGAGTGTGTATATATTTTGTTTCTTAAAAATATAATTATAGAAAATTTTGCGTAATTTTCCAACAATTGGTAACAAAGCGTTAGTGTTATAAATAATCCAGAAGGAGTTAGATTTGAGTGGGAGCAATGACTGTAGAAGGTGTAAAATGTGAAAATTGAAAAGTTCGATGGCGCAAACTTTACCTTTTGAAAGATGCAAATAGAATATTATTTGTATCAGAAAAAATATATCAACCTCTTTCAGGAAATAAACCCAAGGGTATGAAGGATGAAGATTGGGCTCTTCTCGACACACAAGCCCTCATAGTTATTAGTTTGATGTTATCCCGCAACATTGCTTTCAACATTGCAAAAAAAAAAAAACTAAAACAATGGGTCTTATGGTGGCCCTTTCTACAATGTATGAAAATTCGTCAGTCTCAAACAAAGTTCATTTGATGAGACGGTTGTTCAATTAGCGGATGACAGAAGGTGCATAAAATATGAAACATCTTAATGAACTCAATATAGTCAAACCCAATTGAGTTTAGTTGGAATTGATTTCAAAGAAAAAGTACGAGCATTGATACTTTTGTCTTCTCTACCAGAAAGTTGGAATGCTACTGTCACAGCTGCGAGTAGCTCGTTGGGAAGCAATAAGTTGAAATTCAATGATGTTCATGATCTGGTTCTCAATGAAGAGATCTGACAGAGAGAGTCGGGTGAATTGTCAACCTCTTCAGTTTTGCATACAGAGTCAAAAGGAAGAAATTCAACCAGAGGATATAGATGTGGAAAATCAAAGGAAAGAAGGTCCAAATCCAAGAACCATCAAAGTTCCCACAACTCGAAGACTATCGAGTGTTGGAATTGTGGAAGAATTGGGAAAATTAGTGCAAGAGTGCACCAAAGAATCAAGAGGCGAGGGCAGAGGCAAATGTTACCTCCACCTCAGTAGAAGTACATAATGATTAAATATGTTCTTTAGAGAGCAAGGAAGAGTCTTGGGTATTAGACTCTCGAGCATCCTTTCACGCCATTTCTCAGAAAGAATTCTTTGAGAATTATGTCCCCGGAAACCTTGGTAAAGTTTATCTTGATAACGAATAATCTTGTGAGATTGTGGGTATAAGCGTAGTGAAGATTAAGTTAAACGGGTCTATATGGGAATTGAAAAATGTTAGACATTGACAAAGAACTTAATCTCTGTAGGCCAGTTGGCCAGTGATGGCTACACAACAGTCTTCCATGGGGATCACTGGAAGATTTTAAAAAGAGCAATGATAGTTGCTAGTGGTAATAATAGAGGAACTCCTTTTATGACAGAAGGAGCATGTCATTTGATTGCAGTTGCAGCAACTGAAAATACCAATCTATGGCACCAGATACTTGGCCATATGAGTGAGAAATGGATGAAGGTCATGCACTCAAAGACTAAATTACCAAGGCTTTTGGTCAGTAGAAATTGACATGTGTGAAGATTGTATACTTGGAAAGCATAAACGAGTTAGCTTTCAGACAAGTGGAAGAACTCCAAAGAAAGAGAGACTTGAACTTGTTCACTCTGATTGTTGGGGTCCAACGAATGTCCCATCCATTGGTGGGAGACAATACTTTGTAACTTTTATTGATGATCACTCTAGGAAGGTATGGGTATACTTTCTAAAATATATGTCAGAAGTATTTGAGGATTTCAAGATATGGAAAGCCATGTTAGAAAATGAGACAGGGTTGAAGATCAAAAAGCTTAGATCTGACAATGGTGGTGAATACGTAGACACTAGATTTAAGAAGTTTTGCTATGAGCATGGGTCAGAATGGAAAAGACCGTGCTAGGTACACTTCAATAAATGGTGTTGTTGAGCGTATGAATCGAACATTGATTAAAAGAGCCACAAGCTTGTGTCTACAATCAGATTTGCCAAAGCAATTTTGGGTAGAAGCAGTCAACACAACAACTCACTTAATCAATCAAGGTCCATCAGTACCATTAGATCACAAAATTCCAAAAGAGGTATCGAGTGGAAAAGAGGTAAAACTCTCACATCTTAGATTTTTTGTTTATGTAGCATATGTGCACATTAGTGATCAAGGTAGGATTAAGCTTGATCGCAAATCAAAGAAGTGAACTTTCATCGGTTATGATGAAGATGAGTTTGGCTACCACCTATGGGATAATGAAAATAAAAAGATGATCCACAGTAGATATGTGATCTTCAATGGAAGAGTAATGTATAGGGATAGAGACAACACAAACACTAGCAACTCATAACAGAGTGGGCCAATGTAAGCAGAGGTGGATGATGTACCAGAAACCCCTATGATTGAGACTCCTCAGTTAGATGAATCAATTGAAAATAACAGTGAGCAACAAGTTGACACATTGGAGTCTTCTACTTCAATTCCAATATTAAGAAGGTCTTCCCAGCCTCATGTGTCTAACAGGAAATATCTGAATTATATATTATTAATTGATGAAGGAGAACCTTAAAACTATAAGGAAGCATGTCAGATCGTAGATTCCAGCAAGTGGGAGTTTGCTATGAAAGACGAGATAAAGTCTTTAATCTCCAATCAGACATGGGAGCTAGCTGAGTTATCCATGGGGAAGAAAGCACTTTCACAATAAATGTAGTGTATCGAGTAAAAGAGGAGGATGATGGCTCTAAGAGATACAAAGCCCGCCTAGTTGTCAAAGGATTTTTAGCAAAAGGAAGGGGTTCACTACACCAAAATCTTTGTTCTAGTTGTGAAACTCAATACTATCAGGTCTGTCTTAAGCATTGTTGTCAGTGAAGAACCCTACCTTGATTGGATGTGAAGACTGCATTTCTTCATGGAGACTTAGATGAAGAGATTTACACACACCAACCTGAAAGTTTCTCAGAAGAAGGGAAAAAGAATATGGTGTACAGACTAAAGAAGAACTTGTATGGTCTGAAACAAGCTCCAAGAAAGTGGTACAAGAAGTTTGAAAGTTTTATGCACAAGGAAAGTTTCCAGAAGTGCAACGCCGACCATTGTTGTTTCTTCAAGAGATATAAATCCAGTTATATCATTTTGCTACTTTATGTCGATGATATGTTAGTAGCTGGATCATATATGGATGAAATTAAAAACTTAAAGATGCAATTGTCAAAAGAATTTGACATGAAGGACTTAGGTCCAACAAAGAAGATCCTTGGCATGCAAATCATGCGAGATAAGCAAAGAGGGATTTTGTAGTTACCTCAGGTAGAGTACATCAACCGTGTTTTGCAAAGATTCTACATGGGCAACACCAAGTCGAAACCTTTAGCCAGTCATTTTCGCCTATCCAAGGACCAGTCACCTCAGATAAAGGAAGAAAAATAATTCATTTTTAAGGTTCTGATGCTTTAGCCATTAGAAATTTGATGTACGCAATGGTTTGTATGAGGCCAGATATTGGTCATGCAATGGGAGTTGTTAGCAGGTTTATGTCAAATCCAAGTAAAGCTCATCGGGAAACAGTTAAAAATTTTGAGGTACTTGCGAGGCACTATAGAGAAGTTTTTATACTTTAGCAAAGGAAAATTGAAAGTACGAGGCTATGTAGATGCAAACATTGCAGTTGAAGTCGATCACCGAAGAAATACTACCAATTACATTTTCATTGTTGGTACTAAAGCTGATTGTTGGATATCATGGATACAGAAGATAGTTGCTTTATCAACTACCGAGGCTACGTAGCAATAACAAAAGCTAGTAAAGAATTGATATGGCCTCAAGGTTGTTGATAGAGTTGGGATTCATCTAGAAGACGAGTGTTTTGCATAGTGATAGTCAGAGTGCAATACATCTGACAAAGAATTCAACATTTCATTCTAGCTAGAACGAAGTACATTGGACTTTGTTATCACTTCATTAGATCGCTACTTGAAGATGAGGTGCTAATATTGCAGAATATTCTAGGAACTAAGAATCCAGCAGATATGTTGACAAAAGTTGTAACCATCGACAAACTGAAGTTGTGCTCAATTTTAGTTGGCCTACTAGAATAACAATTCAGATAGGGCTAATGTATTATTGATCGAGGTGTGAAGACAAACTGAAGTTAGTCTTCAAGTGAGAGGTTGTTGAAAATGGTCAAACGCTATATAAAAAGAAGAATATAATGTTTTGCTTGAGTCAAATTCAAAGAAAATAATAAAAGAAATAACAAAGCTAAATAAGTGAAGGAGAAATTGTATAAATATGTTATCATTTTCCTTCATAAATATTCCAACTTCAAGAAAAGAAAAAGAAAGAAAGAGAAAAGAAAAAGATAGAAAATATTAATTTTGATATTTTATTTTGATATTTTCTGAGTATATCAGTTGTGAGTTGATAAGTATTTGTAATTGTTTATAATTTTTCTCTTTACAATAAAGTGTATACAGCATGGAGATGTAGAGAGATAATTGATTGAATTCCGTTATTAATTGCGTATGTGCAAATATTTTAGATATATTTTATTTTTTACAAATGTGATTATAGAAAATTTTGGATAATTTTCCAACTTCAACAATATCTGTTTCTTTTTTATATGTTGTTGTGGCATAGTGTAGTTATTATTAAAGGTGACTACGTAGAAGGGTTGTGGCGCACGGGTGATCCGTTTAATCAATATGATCAGCGCGGGTCGTACGTAGGTTCATAATTTTCAGTCAATTAAATTAGATGCGCCTACACAATTCGCAATTAAAAGTCTGTCAGTCTGAGGGCTGTGCCAGCGGTCATGTGGTTTAGCATATTGATCAACGAAGAACCTTTAACTTACAGAGAGATATGTGTATATATCAAATAAGAATTTTTCTTATCAGAAAAAGGGAAATGTAAATATAAATTATTTGGTTTTATTTGTATAGTCAAGATTGATAAATGTTATGACATTTTCATGAGTTAATGTGACCACTAAATAACGTATGACTCATATTAATAATTATCAATAGGAAATAGAATATATATATATATATATTCTATTTCCTATTCATAATTATTCTTATAAATTAAAATTATAAAATGAAATTAAAGATAAACTTAATTTTAATAAATGAAAATATTATATGTGATGCTTTATTTGAAGAGAAAAAAAGGCTCACTACATGTACAGTTGAAAAAAGAAAACATATTGCTCAACTTGTTTTACTCTTGGCCACTTAGTGTCTTTGTCGATTGGAAAAAAATATTTAATAGAAGATGACAAACTCAAAACTGAAGTAAATGTATACATTTTTAACATTAAAATTATTATTTTGTGTATTTTGAGTTTTGACTAGTCATAATATAGAGGGAAAAAAAGTTTACAATTACTAACATAACTTTTGTTAAACCTAAAACCAAAGTGTAAATCGATACAAGGGATATAAGAATAAGGATTGTACATCAGTAAAAAGGGAGGCAAGCTAGACAGGAATTTATAAGGGAGGCACATATATAATATAAGTGTATATATTCAGAACTTTTCCTGGATTCTGGGGCGGTGACCCCTTTTTCATTTAACTTATAATCGTGCTTTTGAACAGGGATTAAATTATTTTAAGAACAATTTTTCTTAATATGCATAAACAATCTAAGATAACTCTTACTTTAAAATAGAAGAAGTAATTATCGGTCACATTTTTATAATTTGAATCAATTTTAAATAATAATAAAAAGTGGTCGAGTTAGAAAATGTGTATTGAAATAATTTTTTTTAGATAAATATTAATTGTTAATTTTTTTAATAAAAAAGATTTATAATTTTTTTCTTTCAATCATCAAGTTGACTTTATAATTATAATTATGTGTATTAGAAATTGTTTTGCTAATATGTGTGTGGTATGTATAGAGATAGAGATCACACATACTATTTGAAATGACTTTTATCAAGAGAGAATGAGAAAAATACATCATAAACATTAAATCAAATCATAAAAAAAAATTAAAAGTTAAAGTCATAGTAATACTTTTTTAAAAAGTAAATAATTTTGAATCCCAATTACGTTGATATCTGTAATGATCTAATGTTAGATTCATTATAGGATCCGGAGTAGACCAGTTACGACACTCACTTTATAATTTTATGAACTTACGGCAGTGTCATTGTTTCTGAGTTCTGACTCATGTAGGACAGAGCCAGTGGAGCGGGTGAGTTGATTCATACACTTCATGTGCCAGAACCAAATATCTAAGACAGTTTGGTGGAAGGATTTATAGGCACAAACGAGACAAAAGCTACACTACTAATTAAGCATGTTTTTCTTAATTTGTATAAATATCTGTCTAAGCAATTAGTAGTAATTGAATGATCACGTAACCTCTAGCGAGATAGTAATTTTGAGCTAATTTGAATATGAGAGAGAATTTATTTATTATTATTTTTAAAGTCTTCATCACTTCACTTTCACCAACAGCTTACCCACAACCCATATCTCATGAGTCATAATTGCTCTATGATTGTTTTTTCTCTTCTTATATGAAATGGCTCGCATTGGATTCCACTCTCACCATTTTGCCTCTTGTCTGAGAAGCCACTTTGGTTTCTTTGCCTTTCTCAATACATTTTCTTTTCCAATGGAGGTAGGAAGTGTTCTTAACTTTCTTCAGGACAAGACCATTTTAATTGTTGGAGCCACTGGCTTTCTAGCCAAAAGTATGCTCTCTCTCTCTCTCTCTCTCTCTCCCCCTCACTCCCTCCTTCAGAGGTGCTAGATGCGAACTTTTGTAGCTATATTGGTGATATCTTTGGTTTATGTTTGACAGTTTTTCTGGAGAAAATATTGAGGGTTCAACCAAATGTTAAGAAGCTTTTTCTTCTTTTAAGAGCTTCGGATGCCATATCAGCTAATTATCGCTTGCAAAATGAGGTAAATGCACAAATATTAGAGTATGATGGACAAACACTTTTTATATATCAAATACTTAATTAATTACACTTAATCACTTTTTTTTATCTATTTTTCTATCACATCATATCAATTATTGATATATCTTCCTATCACATCATATCATATCTTCTTGTTTATATTTTTCTATCTTCACACTCCCTAATTATGAAATAATATCCTAGTATCATAAGATTATTTTTTTCAAATAAATAATAATATATAAACATTCTTATATATCAGATTTTCTGATCACATGTTGCATTATTTACCCTTTTATATTATAAGGCATATAATTTCGTCCTTAACTGTACATGAAAGTCAATCATACTTTTTCATATACTCGTTTGGAGCGAAAGATGCCATGCATAAGGGTAAATTGTAGACGTAAATGCACATTATTATTATATTATTATATATGGTGGTGGAGATGATTAAATTTCAGCATGGTACAGTAAAGTCAATGCCGTTTAGCCCATTCTCTGCATTTTCGATCTTTCGCTTTCTCATATATTCGTTTGATGAGAAAAATGTCATGATAAGAGGATGAATCACCGGTGTAGTTGGCCCTCATAAATTAGAAGTTATACTTATATCCAGCTTCGGATTTATCACCCCCCGCATCACATAATTTATAGGAATTACGGGGAGTTTAAGTGTCATTTTTTAAACTGCTTAATTTGGAGCAAAATAATTATTTCAGAGCCTATTGTAGCAGGGAGCAATACACAACATCGATCCAAAAGCATGAAAAGAGAAAAACTAGTAATTTAACATACTATTTATTATCAGTTCGTTATTTAAAAATCAATTATTTGTTTGTTAACATATCACTTTTTAAAAATGTGTTGATAATTTAGAAAATAAAGTAAAGCAAGAGAGTGTTAAAAAATATTTTTAAGAAAAGCATGATAGCATTCTTTTTTTTTTTTTTTTTTGGAAAAATTGATAGTATGCTTCATCATAACATTTCTTGTGACCTTTTTCCAATCTATAACTCCTGCGCGCATTTATGACTATACTTAAGCATGAGATTAAGGACTTCAAGAAGATACATGGCTTGCTTCATATATCATTTTCAAACTTGTCCAAATCATTATTAAGGGAACACATGCAGATTAATTTTCTCACCATACATGTTATTTAATTAAACTTGTGGCTAATATGCGCTTAATACATATACTTTTGGCATTTAGATCATAGCGAAGGACTTATTTATGGTGCTAAAGGAAAAATTGGGTGCAAATTTTAAGTCCTTTATTTCGGAAAAAGTGACTCTGGTGCCGGGGGACATTTCTTACGAGGACTTGGGTTTAACTGATTCCATTCTAAGGGAAGAGATTTGCAACCAGACAGATGTTATTGTCAATTTGGCAGCTACAACTAACTTTGATGAAAGGTACAAGCTTTTGCATCATAAGACTTTTTTCTTTCACCAAATTTAACGAGTTTGGTAAATATAAAAACTTTCATTTCTTTTAAAAATTAAAACCTTATATACTGTTAATCAAATTAAACTTATTATTAGTATAGCTTTTAAAATAATTATTATAAAAATTAATAAATTTATTAGACATAGTGATAAATAATTAGATGATAATAGTATAAAATTGTTTTATACTGTATAATTTATTTTCTCATTCAATAATGATATGAATTTTTCTTAATTTTAATTCTTTTCCTTAAAAATTAAATGCAGGTACGACATAGCGTTGGGTCTAAATACCTTTGGAGTTAAGCATGTCATGAACTTTGCTAAACAATGTACTAAACTCAAAGTTCTTCTTCATGTATCAACAGGTAAGTAGTGTAAATTAATTGATGTCAACGTCAATCGATCTCATTGTAAAAAAAAAAAAAAAAAAATGTCTCAGAGTGATGTTACACTTCAATTTCAGCTTATGTATGTGGTGAGAGAGGTGGACTCATACTAGAAGACCCCTATCACTTTGGTGATTCACTAAATGGAGTGTCTGGACTAGACATCGATGCAGAAAGGACAATAGTGTGTGACAAATTGGATGAACTACGAGAACAAGGGGCCACAGAGCGTGAAATTAAAATAGCTATGAAGAACCTGGGTATTAGCAGGTTTGTGAAAATCTACATGCTAACTAATTCCTTCATTAACACCTCTACTAAATATACCTTAGCTAAGATATACATGATGGTTCATTTGGGGATAATATATAATGTAATTACTTATCACAATTCATCATAACATTCTGCAAAAAGCTAAACAACTTTTTTTATACATATATGTTAGCTTTAGTCAAGAGTAAATACTCAATTCTTTCCTAAAAAAATTAATGATAGACATATACAATTGTTTATAGTAACTTTCTTATCTTAGTAAATATCTGTCATCTTAGAAACTAATCTGTGTGCTTAACTACTAACAACATTGTTATCTCTACAACTAAAGAAAAGTTGCATAATTTTCTCATTTCAAAATATGCGAATCTCATTGTGTGACATATATATAACAATTGCTTATAGTAACTTTCTTTTTAATACAATCCCCCACATTAACAACTTTAATCTTGAAACTCATTATGTAACAGTTATTTATTTTTAAGCAACTTTCACTTCTAATATAACTTATAAAGAATAAATTAGGTAATAACTTTTCCATGCTAAATTTTTCCAAAGACGAAAAAGTGTATGTTTTTAATGTTCTGAATGAACAATGCGTGCGGGGTCCAGCCTAGTGATGTTCAAGTTCAGCAAAGAAGTTGCTTTTCAAACTCAGCTTAGCTTTAATCAGTTCAGTTCTCAATTAGTTATAAACACATTAGCACATTTTTAGTGAAAATGATATTTTTTTTATACATGCATGTAAGAAATAGGTAGAGAAGAAATAGAAGTAGAATATCTAATAGGATATAATGTGATGGAGAAAAAAAGATTTTTTTTTTTTTTTTAAAAAAGAGATGCGAGAGAGGTAGAGAATTAGTAAAGATGCAACCGTGTATTGATTAATATCATTCTTGAAAAAATCTTCTGAACATGCAGGGTCCAGCTGACTAACATTCACAAATGTGCAGGTAGTTTATAAAAATATATGTAATATGGGAAAAATAGTAATTTCCGGTTTATCACACAAGATTTTATTGCTATCTTCAAGTGATTATATATATAGGACCCATACACAAACATGTGAGTCTCTATTTTGTACAAATTGACGTGAATAAGTCAGGGTATCCTGCTACCATATATATGCACAAATTTAACTATTCCAAAGTACGGTCACCCCCTAAATATAGAAGGTTCTGGGGCCCCAAAGGAAAGAAACAATATCGACCTTTATTTCCCAAATCTACGAAGATATGTGCAATCCCTTTAATTGGTAGATGGATAGGAAACAAATATGCACAAACAAATGTGCAGTTAATGAAAGACCCTCATTCTGTCACAACTGATAACCACAAATGTTAGAGTAAAATGTGAAACATCATGACGGACTAGAAGCCATTGACTTATTTGAGCTTCTTGTTCAAGGTCAAAATTAATTGTGCCTCGATCGGCTAATAAAAGAAATGAAAATTGTAAATATAAATTATAATCTTAACCATCCATCTAAATATGGTCAACTTTTTATATATGTGGTGGTCCTTCTAGAGAATGGAAATTAAGGACAATGACTTTATCATATGGCTCATGTCCTATAAGACATTAAATTATTAAATATTATAAAACAATTAGGCATTTATTGATCAATTAAAAAAATGAAAATATAATAATAATTTAAGAAGCTAAAAGGCATTATGACCATTCATGATATATAATGATTTCTTTTTCTGATACAGCGCATAGATTTCTATAATATCATTTATTTTGTGAGAGATTGTACTGCAGGAAATTGTAATGACCAAACAATATTTACCATAATCATGTTTGGTATCTCTAATTATGATCAGGGCAAAGATGTATGGATGGCCAAACACATATGTATTTACGAAGGCAGTAGGAGAGATGCTTGTGGAGCAATTAAAAGGAAGCCTATCCCTTGTTATTATGCGTCCCACCATCGTTACAAGCACGTTAAGAGAACCTTTCCCTGGTTGGGCTGAGGGTGTAAGGTAAATCAAAATTTTAGTATGTCTTTAATTAGGACATTAGTTAAAGAATTAAAAGGAAAAAATATTTATTGTAGAAATCATAAAAATGTGTAAAAAAAAGTCATAAATAATACAATTTCATGCAATCCAATAAAAATATTTTTTATTTCAATTTCTTAACTAATATGTCTTGAGGGAACGGGTTAACATTTGACTTTCTGAAATACTTTCCAAAGACTTATATCTATGCAAAAATAATCACTTTTACAATGTTTAATGTTTAAGAAAGTTAGTTGAAATTATTTAATTTTATTAATCTCAAATAAAAATAAAATCATTTTTAAAATGTTTTTCATGTCATGAATAAAATAGACTTCTTGAAAATATAATTATAATTAAATAAAGAATGTCATTAAATAGGAGTAAAATTAGTTAGATTTGTTTATATTTAAACACAAAATTTAAAGTAACTTTTTTGCTTTTATATATATATAAGGCCAGAGGAAGAACTCAATATTGAATCTATCTTTTAAGGGGTGAGTTGATTTTTTTTAGTTAAAAATGAGACAGTTTTAAATTCAACTCCGAATGAATACTGACCAACTGATATAACAATTTAATAAAAATAAGTAACAAGATTTAAGAGCGCAAGTGCAAGACAGAGGAGTTCATGGTGATCCAACCAATATATATATATATAGTGAGTGACCTATATCAATTATTCAAGCATCTACTTGCATTTAATTTGTAAATTTAAAACGCCACAACGCTTTCACTTCATCCCAAAAACTTGAGTAATAAAGTGATGGTTTGCTTATATGAAAGTCACCAGTATGTTTATTAGAAAGTTTTATATGGTCTATCTCAATCTTGGATGTAATTTATATATCTATTGGACAATTTCACTTAAAGTGAATAATAGATTTTAAAATGGAATCTAACAATGTTTTTAACATATGTACGGTCCATAGTCCAACTTTATAGATGATTTCCTCACTTACTTACCACTAAGCTATAGATGAAATCAATTTCTTTCTTGGTTTGGTTAAATATATGCTTACATGATTAAGTAATTGAACTATTACACCGATACATTTCAGTATTAAGCTATAGTCAATTAATTAATTAGTCAATATATACAAAACAGAAGTTGTGAAAATGTTTTTTTTTTATATCAAAGTTAAGAAAGTGTATTACCAACTAAAAAACATGTATTTGATTTCAAGAAAATGGTAATTTTTGTACAACATAGTCATATGTAAAGTATCAGCTCAAGATGAAAGATTTTCCCTTTATGTTTGTTACAGAACCATTGACAGTTTAGCTGTTACTTATGGGAAAGGAAAATTAACATGCTTCCTTGGAAATATCAACGGAGTTGTGGATGTGGTGAGTTACTGCATGGAACCCATGGTGGACTTGTTCTTATTATTAAATTCTCCATCTCTTATCTGATCTCAATACCATAAATTGAATTAATGATGAGCAGGTACCAGCTGACATGGTGGTGAATGCAATGCTAGTGGCCATGGTGGCTCATGCAAAGCAGCCAAGTGATATTGTATATCATGTGGGTTCCTCTCTTAGAAATCCAATCACATACATGAATCTCCAAGACTATGGATTAAAATATTTCACGGCAAAACCATGGATAAACAAGGATGGAACACCGGTCAAGGTTGGCAGAGTAACTGTATTGACCGACATGGATAGCTTCCAGAGATATATGTTCATTCGCTACCTACTTCCACTAAAGGTTAATTCTTATGTAGTTTAGCTCCCTTGATTAGTCATCATCATTGTTAGAACTTAGAATTTAATATAACATCATTTGAGCTTGTGCAGTCATTCAACCCAAATTTTCTAAAATGATTTCTAATTAGTTGATAATATAAAACTTTTATTATGACAATGCATAAAAATAAAACTTTTTAGAATAATTAGTTCAAGACATAGTATTTTAAATAGAGAAGTTTACATACTCTTCCGTTGATTAAAAGTTATTGAAAACTGTAAAATTAAGAGAGAAAGTCCCTAAATGAAAGGTGGAAACTAAATAAATTTGTGATTTTCAATAATCAATAATAGAAAATGTATTCAAAAGAGTGTGTTAGCCAATGTGTTGATAACATTTCTCTTTTAAGTATCATGTCATTTTCAACTAATAAGCTTTTGTCATGATTAATTCATAACAATCATCACTACCACTTAACTTCAAATTCTTAACAAGGATGTTGATAATGGAATGATTTTTGATTGGTTGGCACCGGAAAGTAGAAAAATGATCTTATGCAGACATTGAATGAAAATTAAACTCTTTGGATAATTAGTTCATGACATGGCATTTTAAGCTTCATGGATGTTGTTTTCAACTAACAGCTTAAGTTTTTGACATGATTGGTTCATGACAATCATTTCTACCACTTAACTTCAAATTCTTAACAAAGCCGTTGACAAAATTTTCTATTTAATAGGGACTTGAGCTGGCCAATACTGCACTTTGCCAGTATTTTCGAGGAACTTATCTTGAACTCCATAAGAAGATACAGGTTGTGATGCGGATGGTTGAACTTTACAGGCCTTACATGTTCTTCGATGGCGTGTAAGTGTTGTAAACTATAATATAGGGACTTTACATGCATGCTTCAGCTTCAATGCATGTTATTTCAATAATTCAATCTAGCTAGCACGTTAATCACATATAATTACATACACATGCAGCATTAAAATATTACTTATAGGCTTTATGAGGTATAAACTGAGACAGAGAATGTTATGCACGCAGATTTGATGATATGAACACAGAGAAGTTGCGAATGGCAGCAAAACAAAGTGGGACAGAGACAGATTTGTTTTACTTTGATACGAAAGAGATTAATTGGGATGATTACTTTATGAAGACCCATCTCCCCGGTATTGTCAAGTACATTTTCAAGTGATATATGCTATACTTTTAAGTGATTTGTGAAAATAGTAACTTTATTAAGATCTTGTTTAGATAAACTGAAAGGAAAATAAGAAAGTAAAATGAATTGAATTTCTATTTAAGCTAAAATCAATTTATGCATTTTAGCTTTGAAAAAAATGTTAAACAGAGAAGTTTTATAAAAGCTAAACACCTAAATTGATTTTAGCTTTATAGAAGAAACTGATCAATTCATCTTACCTTCTATTTCTTTCTCCTATTATCCAAACGGGCTTAAGTTCAAATTTGTGCAGTATGCATTACAGTAGCTAGTGGTGTTCTTTATTTCTCAAAATCAGTGTAATCGGTATTGGCTAGCTGCTAATTAAGTTTGATAAAGTGTACCAAATATCATATATTTTGCTTTCTCTTGCAATCAACTTTGGGCTGTTTTCGTTCCTTTTTGGTCCCTTCAGTTCTTTGTGTTTAACGTGGGAAAGAGGAGCATTTAATTTAATATCATTATCCTTTACGTTTTACTACCAAAATACCATTAATATGAACCAATGATCTTTAACACGTTACGACAAATAAAGACGCGTCATTTATAGTTTTACAAAACTGATGCCCACCGCAATGTGTGGTTAAATTAAATGCTTAACGAATTCTCTATCACCTTGTCTACTGGGAAGAGATTGATTTTGTGTATATGGAGGTGAAGACACATTATAAGATTTTAAAATTCCATCTTTAATACAGCCCCTTGGACAAAAACCCTTCAAGAGGGTAAGGATTAAACTCCAACAACCACTTGATAATAGGAATTCTGATACAATATCATGAACTAATTAACTATTCTATGAAGTTATTAGGAAGATGTTCAATGATTTTAAATTGCCACTGTGTAAGAAAATAGGGTATATATAAAACTGAAAAATTACTAACTGATAACTAAAAACTAATAGCTCAAAGGTAAAAATTATTTAGCTAACTTATTAGATTATAAATATTCGATTAAACTATTTTAAAATTAATTTAACAATCATTTTAACTTTATTTTTATCAAACATATTTTATTTTAAAAATTATATTTGCAACTAAAAACTCGTAACACGCTACAAATTACTTAAAAGAAACTAATTTACTCAACACTATAAAGTCAACAAGTTTTTAACCAGTAAAATGAAAGCTATAATAAGTTAACTATAAGTGTTTTTCAAACCTAACCTAAATAAGAAGGATGATAATTCTATAACCAAAATAGTGTATGATATAAAAGGAAGAAAGAGCTAAAAAGGAAAAAGAAAAACAATAGAGAAAATAGTATATATAATAAGGGATGGATAAAAAATGAAAAATAAAACAAAATAAATAATAAAAAAATAAGTGTGCGTTTGTATTCATCGAAATAAGAACTTTTATTACTCCTCAGTCGTAAGACTTGTGGATCTAGCTCAACAAAAAGATTAGACAATATCCAAAATCAAATGGGCTATACTTGCCAGGCCTGTTATGACATGACAGTTTTATTAACATATCCTTTTAGTATTGATTTTAAATTTTAAATATCTACAAATAATAAGTTTTATTGAAAAAAATAGTGTTTATTATATTTTTAAAGATAAACTATTTTTTTAGTCTCTAAATTTTCATTTATTTTTTAATTCTTACTTTTAGTTTTTTATTTTTTTATCCTTATTTTTAATTTTTTTAAGGAACTAAAAGTATTATGAAAAAAAATCAAGTAACTAAAATTTAGAGAGAAAAAATAAGTTAAAAAAATAAAAATTAAAAACAAATTTAAAAAGTTAAAAAGATTAAAAACATAAATTTTTAAAAGATTAAAGATTAAAAGATAATAAATTATATTTTTAATGTTGATTTACAATGAATTTTAATGTTTTTATTTATATAATTATAAACCAACGTAATTAAAATTTTAGCTTTTTAATGAAACTATTGAGTGATTGATCCATTTAGATCACTTTTACAAACTTTTTACTAAAATGGGTTCATTTTAAAATAAATTACTAACATGGATCTGTTTTTAACTCAGAAAAAGGTAAAAAAAAATTATTTTGACTTTTTATTTTACTATCACGTATTTTTTTGCTAAAAATTGAGAAAGACTTTTACGTAAATTAGTAATTTACAATTGTTGGTTCAAGACTACAAACAAACAACAACCTTGAATGGGTGATAATGTTGGTCATCATGCATTCTCATCGCAGTAGGTCATGTCATATAAAAATAACAAATTCATTTTGCTGGTTACTATGCAATATCTCCTCATAGTAGGGACATGTATAAACAACAAATTTATTTTGCTGGTCACTATGCACGATCTCATCATTGTGTCGATGCAGATAGCCCCTAAATTTGATCCAACAAATTTAAAATGTTGACTTCCCAAATTAAAATAATAATTTTTACCATGTTAAATAATGAGACTTGGCCGAGTTTTTTTCACTTTTGTTCTGTTTCTTCCTTTGTGTTTGAATACTTTGGGATATTTCAGAATTGGTGGGCTCTCTTTGCACCGATTACTCATGTTTTGCTAGCTTATAAAAATTGGAAGTCAGGTACATGTTTTGCAATTCTTACATTATCCTTATTTGAAACATTGCTTTTAAAATTTTTATAGTGGAACATCGTTATGGTGCTAATTGAGTTATAAGCGATTTTAGCATGTATAGTTAAGAAAGTTCATTTTTTAAAATTGGAGATTTATTTTCACTACTAAAATAATTTTTTTGTACGTAATTTATTTTTTCATAAGTTGATCTTTTGTAATTTTCTCTACTAATTTTTTTTCTTAAAAACTTAACTTGAATATAACTAAATTCATATATTAAAATTTGTGTAATCTTTTTGTTATTGCCTTGAGGTCACTTGTCGTATTCTGTTGATGCATAAGGTCTCGTAAAAATAAATTTGATCTAGTAAATGTTAAAATGTTGACTCCCCAAGTTAAAATAATAATTTGACATTGTTGTTTTCACGTTTGTTGTTTCACTTTCTTCCTTTGTGCTTTGATAATTTGTGACATTTCAGAATTAGTGGACTCTCTTTGCACCAATTATCCAGGTTTTACTAGCTTCTAAAAATTGAAAGTCAGGTACATGTTTTGTAGTTCTCTCTTATTATCCTTATTTGAAACATTACTTTTAAAAATATTTGTATGTTGAACATTTTTATGGTGCTAATTAAGTTATAAGTGATTTTAGTATGCGTATTTAAGAAAAATCATTTTTTAAAATTTGAAATTTATTCATTATTAAAATAATTTTTGTAAGTAAATTTTTTCATGTGTACCTAAGCATAGGGTTTTCAGGTGTACTTGAACCGACGTTAATTCATATATTCTACAATTTCTTATCACAAACTCGAGTTTGCACACACACAAACTAGTGGTTGCGGGTTATGGTATCAATGAACTAACAATTTCAAATTACTTAATGTTGAGATGACAAACCAATAATTTTGAATTCCTACTTTCTTTTAACATGACAAACTAATAATTTTAAATTATTATTTCTTTTAAAGTGATCATCCACTAAAGAGTAGGGTTGGCAAAGTGGACCAGCCCATCAAAAATGGGCTGGACTGACCCATGCCCACCAAAAATGCGGCCCGGGCCGGGCTGGCCCACTTTTACAAAGTGGGCTGAAAATATTAACCCATCCCACTTAAAGGTGGGTTAGTGGGCCAACGGGTCAGCCCACATAAAAAAATAATAAAAAATTTATTTTTAAAAAAGACAAAAATCAATACAATGCTTAAATAAATCATGCAGCTTTTCACAATAATCAGCCACGTATATATAAATTGCATTCTATGAGTTGTTAGTTCACAATAATCATCCACCTATATATAAATAATGCAGCTTTTCATACTGGTATATGAGTATATCATACCTAATATTATATTGTTATTAAATTATGTAACGTATGTTTAGTTTCGCGTTGAAATTACTGAAATATGCGTTTCAATAGAATTTAATGAATAAAAGCAAAATGAAACAGAGTAAGAATATGTTCATTTTATAAAATATTTTTATTTTATAAATACTTTTTCATGTGCTACCCAAATTCCTATTAAAAAAAGTAATTGTTCCCATTCAGGCATTGTCTGGAGTAACAACCAAAGTTATGTTCTTAGCATTTGTTGTAAGTTTTGTTTCATTGGAAACAGAAAGTGAACCAATTGTTTTGAGCTACGAATCTGCCAACAAAAAGTGAAATTGTGACAATGAGATAAAATTATCAGATATTTTCAAAGTCCAAAAACAAAGATCAAATCTGGCTTTTACGTGCTTTAGGATAACTGATCTGCATATGAACAAATCAGTTTAGAATATCAACACTAGCGAGCACAGCAGGATCAACAAATGCAAAGCTCACCAGTCACCACTCACTAGTGCAGACAGCAGAGCTCAAAGATGGAAGCTCGGTGACGACTTACGAAGCTGACGAAGGCTGAAGCTGACAAAGCTCGAAGGTACACAGGTGCCGTCGTGCCGGAAGCAGAAGGACAACGGCTGAAGCCTGAAGGTGTAGAGGTACCGCCATTGCCGTGCCCGGTGGACTGACCCGGTCTGGGCTCGGTTTTGACCCACATTTTAGTGGGCCGGGTTGGCCCGATCCATTTTCTAAAAGTGGATTTATAATACCAATCCAACTCACATTTTTTTGTGGATTATACGGGCCGATCCGTCGGACCAGACCTATTTTATCACCCCTACTAAAGAGAAAGATCAAGGATGAATGTTTTATCATTTTTATTGACTGAAGTATCATATACTCAAATTGTCAGTTTGATCCTGAATTTTAGTGAAAACATACTTATACCAATAATTTGTTTAAAAAAAACTCATTTTGATAAATAAAAAATTGTAAAAATAACCCAAAAGGTGAATCACTCGAAACTATTTGGCTTCCTAGTTACTAGGATTAATTGCTAGTTTGCTACAACAGTGGTTGGTTATCGATTGAGTCCACTCAACAGTGAAACTTAGACAGAGAAGAGAGAAAAATAGGAGTTCAACTCGGTGCATTCAGCCACTATAACGGATAATCTGAAATGCTCTTATTTCTCAACAACTGTTCCGCGGTTAGATGAGGAAGGGGTGCGGACTTTCTTTGGCACGTTCATCGCTCCCACTACGAGCATGTAGATGTTGCAAGGTTCGTTCTCGTCACCATGCAACGAGGTTGCTCAAGTTCCTTTTCCGGACGCTGGTGGTGCCACTTTGGGCTATGTTGATCATGAGGCTGCGCTCGCCACTGTTGCTGCCCCGTTGCGCAGAGGTATGACATTAATTACTTCCGAATCACCCCGCCGTTGCAGCACATGGAACCATTCTTGGTCGAGGTGTGGAGCCTATCTTCCAATGCATGCTCGCACATGGCATCCTAAGCTATGAGTTCAATGGAATTCTGCGCAACCGTTTAATGCCTTGGAGTTACTACTGGTTACTATTCGCTCCTGATTATAAGATTTTTTTAAAAAAAATTTATTTGTCTTTTTTATAATTCTTTTTTAATTTCTAAATATATTAATTATTTTTTCTTATATACTTTTATTTAATTTTTTTCTCTCCAAATATTAATGAAAAATAATTAAATAAATAAAGAGATAAAAAAGTATAACTTTAAAATGATAATATAAATAATTGAAATATTTAATATGATTAATTAAATTATTAATTATTTTTTAAGAGACATGAATTAGTTAAAAAATCTATTAATTATGGACAGAAGGAATAACTTTTAGTACATGTTTGATTTTCAGTTATAAAATTATGTTTGAAAAGGTAAAAGTAATTTTATCAACATATCATACTCTTATTTTTATATTTATTTTATTTTTATTAGTTAGATATTTATTGAAATATACACATACTGTTTTTAACTGTAAATCAAATATGTGATTAGTTGTTATTTTTTTTTTTTTTTTTGCTTTGTTAAGACTTTGTTAATATGGATGATACTGAACAATTAACGTATTTTGCATTTGTTTTTCTAAAATATAAACTCGAGTAGTATGCGGTTAATTAGCTTTATCATGCGTCCTACCATCGTAACAACTTACAAGCACATCAAGTGAACTTTTCCTCCTGGTTGGGTTGAGGCCTTGAGGGTGTAAGGAGTACCATTTAACGTGGGAAAGAGGAAAATTTATTTTAATACAGTATCATAATCCCTTTAAGTTTTAGTTACTAAATGTCACTAACACGTTATGACAAATAAAGATGCCATGTCATTTACTACATAGAACATAGTTTTTTTTTTATAAAAATGATGCTATCCACAATGTGTGCCTAATTGTTGCGTTACAAATTCTCTAGAATCACCTAGTGCTTGTTTGATTTGAAGTTAAAAATTGATTTTAGATCTGAAATTAATTTTAATTATATTTTCATAGGTTTGATTTTATGTTTGAGACAAATTTAAAGTTGATTTTGGATTTAGAATTAATTCTTGGTTAAAATAATTTTAACTAACTTCTGTTTTAAATCTAAATTTTTGTTAAGAACTTTATTCCTAACTTAATTTTATACTAAAATATATAAACATAAACTGCATCTGCTCTATTCATTTGTTTTCATCATATTTATAGGGAGTGCGGCTGAATGATATTGCATATAATCCATAGCCAGCTACACTAGATTACAAAACAGAGAATATAATGCAAAAATAGAATTTGGAAAGATGTCAAAGTTTGTTATCACAAACGGTTGACTGTGCACACAGGTGGTGATAATATTCAATAATAGATTCTACTTAGTCACACAAAATCCTGGAGGTGTGTGGGTTTCCTGAGTGTCCTTTTGGACCTGCTATTGCTATTTGTTTGGTCCATGTTATCCATATTGCTATCACAAACACATTATCTACACGGAAGATAGTAGTGCTTAAAAAATATTACTCTATATATGCCCACGAGAATACTGCTCATATGTGTGTGGGGGTTAGTGATTCTTGATTTATGAATGAACTCATCCCATTACTCATACTATATGCAAATTTAATTGCTTGTAAACCAAGTATATTATATATCAAAAAGTATCGTTAAAAGTCTATATACTTATATAGGCATAATGAATTGATTGCAATTGGTTGAATCTTTTGGGTGATATACTTTCCATCCTTGATACACATTGATCAATAATTATATGTAGGCGAAGTTTTAGCTTTGACAGTGCTAGCTAGTCAACGCCGAGTTTCTTAGATAATAGTAGTACTACCACCAAATGCTAAAATCAATGATGCCTAATTGCCTAGTGGATTGTTGGTATTTGGTAAGATCATTTGAATTTGTTAAACAAAAGTACAGAAGACAAATTAATTAGGCGAATAAAAAGAGTGTAGCCTAAATTTAGCATTATTCCTTAGGTAATAATGCAGCTTACGAGGATGGAAATATGAATTGTGTTGTGCTTCATTTTAGCATTTATTAGCACTGTTGGCTGTGAGAGATATTTCAGGGCAAGCTACAATTGTACTGTTTAAATTAAATACATGTTATATTGTAGTACTGTGAAATGAAGTGGAGATCAACTGGTCAAAGAAATGCTCTGTGGGGTGTGCATGACTACCATTATTAGGTTTGAACGTTGCGTGTGGCACAATGGGTGCGATTGTGCATGTGGTATCCTAACGAATGACACGGCCCTGTACTCCAAAAATTGTGGATTCATTAAATCTAACCTAACTGTCAATGTGAGGAAATAAGGCATAAATAATTAAACTATTAACATTATTTTTCATTTTTTAATCGACACATTATTTATTAATTTATTAATTTTTTGTCTGTAAAAGAAACTTAAACACACATGTTCTAAGCCAATAAATAATAATGGACAACGCTTGTTGGTAATCGACTAAAGAGATATACTAATGCATCTGATTGGTTATTTTTTTAAAATTATATTATGTTTTGTAATCTGTTAATTAACTGTAATCGTGTACATGCTATTACACCTGTTTATTCGTGCAATTCGTGTAGGAAAAGCTTCGTACGAAATTGCAACGCTCAAATAGTAATATCTGCACCCATAATTCTTAGTCAGGCCTTGAATTTTCATTCAATATGTTTATATCATTTTTATCGCCGCATCTACAATGTTAAAGGGTGTAATAGAAACACCAATGAGGGTAGGTACATAAGAAAGAAATAGTTTTTCATTTTTTATATATACACTGAGTATGACCTTATGCATATTATTTAAAGTCCCACCTCCAAACTAATTTTAGTGGGTTGAGAGTTAATTTTTCATACCGTGATAAATTTAAATTTAAATCCTTGTTAAAAAAGATGTCTCGGAACTCTATTGTAGCTTCGGCAAAATCAAAATTTTATATATAAAAATTAGAATGATTATCTTGAATTTAACCGTTTTTAGCAATATCATTCTTCAAATAGAGCAATTTTATAAGTTTATTTAATAAAAAACATTTTCAGAAATTTTTCTTAACTTCTTATATCTTCCGATCTATCATATTACAAGAGTTTTAAATTGAATTTCATTATCTTTTTTGAAAAAAATTATCAATAACAAAAAACAACATAAGTTTAACTTTAATGACTATGTATTAATGATATAAATCAGTTTTACTTTATCATTCGCTAATAAATCATTATTGATATGACTTTTAAAATTTAATTATAAAAATCAATAAATTTAACATATATAATTATTTGTAGTTAAATGATAGTATAAAATTATTTACACTGTTGTTGCATAATTTTTTTTTCAAATAACATTGCATCACAATATAAATTGTTTACTATAAATTTAAAATATAATGTGTTAAAAAAAGTATTTACTTATTATGAATTTTAATTATAAAATATTATATATTTAGAAGTGTTTCTTTATTATTATTTTAAATTATATAAAATAAATATCTTTTTAGTGCAATGTACTTGTTAAAGTACTAGTTTTTTTTTTAAAGAAAATATATTTGAGAAAAAAATGTAATACAAACGTACATAAATAAGAATTATTCTGTCATCAGCATGTATGAGCCTTGTTTTGTTGGACTTGATCAACAAAAAGATGGTTGCTGCTTCCGCATTCTCATTCTTACTCTCATTGTTATTTCCTGTATTGCTTATTAATTACATTATGGAAAGTTGATTTCAAAATACAATTCCATTCCAAAATAGGCTTTACATAGTACAATGCAAAGTGGAGGAACCCCAAAAAGATGATAAAGTTTCGGTCAGATTAGACATTCCAATTCAAATGGGCTATACAAGGACCAGAATTGCCAGATCTATTATGGCATCTAAGATCGGATTGTTATTTTTACTCCTTTTTTATTTTTAAGTTACAAGTTGTGTTAGGATTGTGAATTCTCTATACACGAAATAAGTTTTCATTTGAGTATTGTAAATTATATACAACTAAAACTTATTTCTATCGTATTATTTTTCTTAATGAAAAATTAATATAATAGAACTTGTTTCAATAGTATTTAGTTTTTTCAAAAAATATATAACAAAAAAAATGGTTATATATTTCAGTCAAAATACATAATGAAAACATTTCAATCGAAAAAATTAACATAAAAAATCAATAAAATAGTATCTCCACGTGCTTAACTCTTTTTTGTACGTTTTCACATTAAAAATGTTATAAACCATCACATTTTTATCTAGAAAGTGGTATCTTAATACCTAGGTCACATCATCATGTTAATATAAAAAATTTAGTTTATCTACAATGTACTTTTTTCCAAAAAAAAAATAAAATTACACAACTTCTAAAAACATTTAAGGTGTCTTTGAATAAAATTTAAAAGAATAAACAATGTATTATAAGTTGTTTATTTTCATAAAGTTTCAAGTATTATAAATTTATTTTACAATAACTATTTAAAAATCAAACTAAAGATAATTTTTAATTGGTTAATAGATAATAATGTAAAATTTATTGTTTAAAAAATTAAACTAGTTGGTGTAACAAGTAAGGTGACCAGTTCGTTAACTAAAAAAAAATCAAAACTTGTAAGAAATCAATCAAATAAGTCCAAAATCGATTCAAAAATCTGGTTTGAAAAAATATAAATTGTGAATCAGTATTTTCACCAGCTTAATTAACGACTTACTTTTAAAACACCAATACTACTTTTAGGCTAAAATATCATATGATACATTACGTTTTCGTATATTTTTTATTTTAATTAATTATATTTTAAAAGTCTCATTTAATTCTTTATGTTTACAAATGGATTCAAAATGATCCTTCTTTTCATTAACTAATGATGTGGTGTCAATTTTATCTAATGGTTCAAAATTATTATAAATTATTTGTCTAAAATATTTAATAGATAAACAATTATTTGTCCAAAATTTCATATACCCAACGAAAGGATCATTTTGGATTCATCTACAAACATAAAATAAAACTAAAATAAAACTTTTAAAATATAAAAAACCAAAACAGAAAAATGTGAAATCATACTACATCAAAATGATATTTATACTAATGATACATGCCTATATAAACTCAACTTAAAATGAAAACTCAACTTAAAAGAAAAACACTTTTATAATGTCTTTTTTGTGTGTAAAAGTTCAAGATTTCGCATATTCAGAGAGGTGAATCGTTGTGCGGACCCTTTAGCTAATGCTGCTCATGCTATGGAGAGTAAATTTATGATGTCTCATCAACAACCGACTTTTCTTAGCCTTCTCTTGCAAGGGGACTTGTTAGGAATTTCTTCTGCTGGTTTTGATCCGGTGCGGTCTTTCTTTTTGGGCTTAGGCCCATGATATCCAAAAAAAAAAGAAATTAATCGTTTTTACTTTTCACTTTTGAAAATTTTAGTTCAACATTTTGTAATTTTTTAAATAAACAAATAATTAACTTTTCCTTTTAAAAAATAAATACTTTTCTTGAAAGAAAAGGCAAACAAACGGGTCATTAACAAGATGTGATTTGTTGATTGTCATATCCTAATTCTATCTTAGTCCCCAAAAAAAAGAACAATTATAAAAAAAATAGTTAAAAAAAGAACAAAAAAAAAGGAGAAAAAAAAAGTTCCAAAGGGATCTAATGGGCTCTTTGAAAGCCCATTAGGCCGAACAGTAAGCACAATATAAAAGGGAAAAAAGAGTATGTGCATTAATTACATAAGGAGAAGACACAGATCCCGGAGCATGACAACTGACCAATCCAAGAGCGTCATTTGGCATTGCCGTCAGAGAAGGAAGAGAGGTCTCCCAGGTACCCCTTCATTCCCTCATAGTCTCCACTTCTGCCTCTTCTCCTCTCCTTTTTCCCTGTCTTGTCTCTTTTATTTCCTTTTGTTTCATCTCGCAAACGTGCACCACCACTACGCATCGTCACTGGCACCACCGCCACGAAGGCCTTGCGCTGGTGGCGTTAAGGGGGTCATGCCTATTTTGTTGAGGCTCCTTGATCCTCCCCGTACCACCACCACCATGAACCACCACCCCGTGCCGCCACAGCCACCGTCACCCCTGGCGACGCCAGGCCCCCACGCCGGTGGCGTTAAGGGGGCCCTCCTCCTCCGTGGTGGGGCTCCATGCCTCCCCGTGTAGTTTGGCTGACAAGCGTTTTCAACCCTGTTGCTATTTGCAAGTTGGGCCAGGTTGTTCTGACCTGATTCCAACCCAAGCCCTAAAAAAACACTTTGTTTCTACTATTTACACTCATCGTCTTAATAACTACACCCCCTCACCTAATGGACCTAGCCATCTTGAAAAAAATATTAATGCTATTTCCACCCTTACCTGTTAGGCCTGGCCCATCTTTAAACAAAATACGTAATGATATTTGCACCCATTGATTTCATAACTATACCATCACATGTGGGGCTTGGCCCATTCTAAAACAAAATACATAATGTTGTTGATATCTCTTGCTTTCATACGTATATCTCCTTACCTTTTGGGCCAGGCCCGTTTTGAAAAGAAATAAGCACTGCTAGTTGCATTCCCTTTCTTCATGTATGCACCCTTAATTAATAGGTGTACTCCCCATTTTCATCTATCTTTTTCTATTTCCATTTGATTTATTTGATTACGTAATGTTATTATTCATTTATTTTTGCAATCCCACTTTAGTATTCATTAGTACACGTTTATGTTCCTTACACTCCATGTTGGGTGTTAAATCTTTGGTAAGCGTACCAATTTGTCCAATTAGTAAATAAAAAGGTAAGACCGATTGTCGAGTCCACAGAGACTTTGATTATACTTAGAATTTGTATACGTCTATTTGTAAGCAATTAACATAATATTTTTGGTGTTTGTAAGTGATACTATATGTAAATATAAATTCAAAATAAAATAAATTGAAAAATAGATTAAAGAAGAATGTTGGGTGTTCAACCTACCAAAGCTACTCTTAATGCAATATTAATGATTTTTCACTATTTAATATTATTTTACATATTACCTTCATCCTCTAATTTACTCTAACCATGATCCCTTATATAAAGAACCTAAATTACCTAATTTCACTCATGATCCCTTAGCAAACTACATCAAATAATTTGCATTAAGAATAGAGATGTATATTTAAGGCTAAACAATGTCATTCTATCCCTATATGAATTGTCTAGATATTCTTTCCCAGTTCTCAGAGTATAGACATTTTTCAATACATAAACCTTCATAACATTACATGCACATGGATGATCAGACCATAAACATGACATAAGATTCAGAAAAGAATAATAATATGAAAATAACATTAACTAGATAGTAAGAATTGTTACATCAAGAGTGTTTGGTTGCCGAACCCCAACAATGAGTTGTTTAACCTCTCATTCTCATGAGAGGCTTACAATCAACAAAAGAGAACAACAATTGATGAAAGAGAATGGAAGAATGGTAGAACAAGAGGCATAAGTCAACTTCTGTGGAGTGGATTTTTCTTTCCTTTGTGCCTTATGTTTCTCTCTGGCTTCTCAGTATCTTTTGCCTCTTATTGCTCACCCCTTTTTATAATCAAAATTTTGCTTTATTGGACTTTTTTTTATTGACGACTCTCTAAGTCCATGTGTGCACGTTAAAAAAATACAACCAACATACTATAAATCAACTAATTTTAGCATTTATTGGATAAAAGCTCAAAAAAAAACTAAATTTCTACATTTTAATCACAAAAGAAGCATTAAAAGAGGAAAAAGAAGATAATTGCTATGTAATTTAAATGCATAATTTACATATAAATAGCAATTATCACTGAGTCTCTGACTCGGTTGGTGGTGTTTCAATAACATGTAGATAGATTTTGTGAATGTCATGTTGGGTCTCTGACTTGCTTGACTTCACGAAGTTTATCGCAAATCCAAAATTTTTTCTCAGAAAGCCTAAAAATTCTCAAATAAAAGATCACTCAATTCTTCTTTTTCTCCAAAAAAAATTACACATTACTCAAGATCGCTTCAAGGTCCAATGCTTTAAGCGATTCTCTTCTCTTTTTCTTAAAATTCAACGTCGTTTCAAGGTCAAATGCCTTAACGGCTCTTTTTCACACAATTAAAATAAATCTTTCAAAAAAAAGATAAAGTCAATCCAACACAAGAGTAGTTTTCTAACGAAGAGCTACGCAAATCTGATTTCCTCATTGCACTTGGGGATAAGTAGAAGCGAGGACAAATCCCTTGTGACCTAAAAAACTAAAAAATATATATATAAAATCCTCTCTTTTCTAAAAATAAAAATAAACAAAAAAAAAGATATAATTAATGTTCTTAAGGAAAGATAAATAATTAAAAAGTCATTTTATTTTTAACACACTCGATTAAAGGTTATCGTCTTCGTAAATAATTCTCGAACTCTTTTTCTCTCAAATCGTAGATCATTTCTTATCTTTTAATATTTCGGACGTTTTTTTTTTTAAATAAACGTTGGTGATGATCCATTCAAATTTTTCTTTTTAGGAAGACTTTTTATCTTTTTTTTCTTTATTGTCATCCGGTCATGATGAGTTACATTGCGACATTCATGAATTTTAATTTAAGATTGATTGTCTGCTTTTAAAATAAAAAAAGAAAAAAAGAAAATGAGTGACCTTACAGATTTGTAGAAGAGCCGAATCCAATCGAGCGCAAAAGCTACATATTGTTAAAGCCGGTAAGCTCAAATAACTTGTATGATTTGACATCTATTTATTTTTATTGAAAGCTTTACGTTTTTTAGTTGGGCATCAATATTTTAAGGATCACTTCACTATGCTACTATTTATAGAAAAACTGCTTAGATTAAGTAAATGTTAGCTTAACTAATAAAAGCAAATTTAAATTATGTGAGAAAGTATTTATAAGAATGGATAATCTTAGTAGTTTTTTATTCCAAGATAATCTTAGTAGTTAAATAAAGATTACTACAAGAAAAGCATTGTTTAGCTGCTGAGTAATTAGTGTCAGCTACCACCAATTACGTGAATTAAGTAACATGGAATTGGATTCGAGTTTTAAATACACAATTGTGTTAAAGTTAAACATTGTTGTCTATAATAATTCTACTCGTGCAATTAGCATCAGTATTAGTGATGGCTAAACCAAAACTACTTATTAATTTGGGCACAAAATGTAAATATGAAAAATTTCACTCCCGCCTTCCTCTTCTATCATCAACAGTCTTGTTGATCATCACACTAAAAAATATAGAAATACTTAATAAAATATGAATTTATGGTACAATCTCACGAGAAAGAAGGTCTCTTTCCTGTTTCCTCTGCCAAATATACAACTAGTGAAACACGTTAATTTCTTGAGGATCAATATCAAGTAAAAAATAATGAGTATGTATCATCTACGTTTCTTTTAAGCAGGCATCTTTGAGTAGGAAGTAAATCGAAACTTCTTCAGAGGGCGACAATTACATTAAAAGTACAATAAACAATAAGCACTAATCAAATCATCATGAAGCTTGTTGAAGATTTTTCGTATTGAAAGAAATAATTGACTATTGGAACATTGGTAATATTAATGGTATTAGTTGTTGCCGTGGTCATGTTTTTTTCCTCAATGAAATTATAGTAAAAACTTTTTTATTTTCTATAAATTAAGAATCTAGATCTTTTAGTTTTGATTCTTTTTTTTTTTCATCCCACCGCTCGACTTTGTAATTGTATCATGATAATGTCATCAAGACATCATGGTAACTTGATCAAGTGTCATGACATAAAATATCAAGTTAACAAACGACGATATTATTAAAAGTTTCATGTCATCATAATAATATCATCATAATAATATCGTCAATGACAAAAAAATAATATAATTAAAATAAAAAAGTGATGAATTTATTGAGATTAATATTTTATTTTTAATAAACTTCAGTTAATAATTCTTAATTTGTTCAGCATATATAACATGTTAGTAACGTTTCACTTGGAAGAAAATAGCATTCTTCTTAACCATGGAATCTAATAAAAACAAAGTAAATTACATTGATTCTGTTTTTAAGAAGAGTAAATTACATCGCTTGTATGGCGTTATCTATCATTGTCATTTCTTTATTTTTGTTGTTATCTATCATTTTCTTTTCTTTCTTTTTGTATATTACCCGGATGCCCCTTGAAATCCCCAACCGTTAAGCTTCAGGATTCAGGACCAATCGAGAAGTCAGGAACAGTGTTGCGGAAAATACGTAACAATATTGATTAAGCACTTATATTTGCATTTGCAGAAATAATGTGGTAACTATCTTTAGGTTCAACGTACTGTTGAGATATGTTTAAAACCTTGGCGCAATCACCGATTTTTTTTACCAACATAATTTAGTTGAAATGTGAGGGAGGTGGACAAGCATAAAGCTTGATGATTCACATTTCAGTAGTTAGGAACCATTAATGGGTGTGCAATAACAGGTAATTGCATTGCCATTTGATATTTCCTTTATATGGTTACTAAATTAATATATGTCTATAAATATATACTACATGGTATCGCCATATAGGCATATTACATTTAGTCAAAAGTAGTGTGTCATATTGGTTGGTTAAAGTTCACTTAGAAATCCTTCGCCCTCTCATAATTTTATCTCCAATGGAATTGGGAAGCATAATGCACTTCCTTCAAGATAAGACCATTTTAGTCACCGGTGCCACTGGCTTCCTCGCAAAAAGTATTTCTCTTTCTATCTATCTATTTATCTGTCTAAGCTTGTTTATTACTTTTGCTTGCATGATACTAAGTTATATCTAGTTACCATGCGTTTCCTTGTGTGTTTTTGCAGTTTTTGTGGAAAAAATTTTGAGGGTTCAACCAAATGTGAAGAAACTTTACCTTCTTTTGAGAGCCAGAGATACTGAATCTGCTACTCAACGTTTACATGCTGAGGTGAATGTACCAAGATTTACAACTATTAATTTTTTTTTCAGTCATAAAAAATTTAGAATACATCATGTATCAAAACCTAACTTTACCGATATTGCCTATATGTAAGGTAACTAACCGCAGGCATAAAATCTCTAATGTATTTAGAATGATGACTGATATACACCTCGCACTTCTGTGTATCAAACATTGTATTAATAATTATTATTTTTCTTTTTCTTATTTCTCTTTTTCTTTCTAAGAGTTTAATTATGTTAATATAGTTGGTGTCAAGAGATTATTTTCGTATATTTAATGGGAGATTAAAGATTCGCCAACTAGTTACAACTCACAATTGCCTCACATATAAATAAGGGTAATGATAAACATCCACCCCATTTTAAAATGAATTGGTCGAAAGAAAAGAGAAATAAAAATGAAGATGTGGGGGGAAAAATAGTAATGTAATTGAAAAAGAGAAAGTAAAAAAAAAAAAGGTGAAAATGAGATGAAGAGAAAAAATGTGTGTCCTATTTTCCTATAAACAATGTATTTACACCAACAAATGACCTAGTCTACACACATTTACGAGTAATTTAGTTATTTTAACTTATATATGATGATATATGACTTTTGGGTCTTAAGTAAAAACTAATTAAGAAAATTTGAATGCAGAGATATGATGGGTATAATAGATAATCAAATTAAATGCTATTAGTTAACACCTAGTTATAACTCTGTTATAACTAATATTAAATGTAAGCAGATTAAACTCTATTATAACTAATGTTAAATGTAAGCATGTGATATGATGTAGTATATGATAGGAATAGAGATAAAGAAAAATAATAACTATATATCATCACTAAAGTGATATTAATATCATCTCAAAAGTTCCCCTATCACACACCTAATATATTTTTACAGCATTTTTAATGGTGTTATTAAATCAATATGTCTGATGTTTGATCACGCTATTATATATATTTTCCTCTGTAGATCATAGGGACGGACTTATTTAGATTGCTGAAGGAAAAACTGGGTACAATATTCAATTCCTTTGTGTCGGAAAAGTTGACAGTAGTGCCTGGAGACATTTCTCAAGAGGACTTGAATTTGAAGGATCCAATTATAGGGGAAGAGATTTTCAATCAAACAGATGTTATGGTTAATTTAGCTGCAACAACTAACTTTGATGAAAGGTATATATTGAAGGTGATATAATTTTTAAACCATATATATTGAAGGTGATATAATTTTTAAACCATATATATTATGTGTCTCTATGTTCACATAATTTACAAATAGTCGTTTATTTCTCTATATAGTTAAAATGACATTTTTTATATTTTCTCTTATGTCTATTAAATGCAGATATGATATTGCATTGAGTATAAATACATTAGGAGTTATGCATGTGTTGAGCTTCGCCAAAAAATGTGTCAAACTAAAAGTGCTAATCCACGTATCAACAGGTTAGTATATATGCATGCCTATGATAATTAAAATTATAACTGATTCAAATCTCACAATCAATCTTCCAAATGATTCTCTCATCAAAATATAGACCCAATAGATGAGACCAGGGCGGATCCAGAAAATAAATTAAGGGGAGCACTCAAACCTTTAAGAAAATATTTTTATGTCTAAATATTTAATAGCAAAAAAAAATTGTAAAAGAAATTTAAATTAACATTTTATGTACAAAGTTATGAATTCGTTTAAAATTATATATATATAACTAAAATTATTTAATTCAGAAAATTCATCCATAATTTTATACTGAAAAATCTAAAATAATAATTGAATTTGATAATACAAGTAAAATGCATCAATAATAAAAAGACTGTAAATAGCAAATTAAAACTCAGCTTATTTCAAAAATGTAAAATGAAACTGCAAAAAGAAAAAAGGAGGAAATGAAAAGCAAATTAAGCTCAAATATGAGAAACAACTTCTTTTCTCCTCCTCTTCGGAGTACTAGTCTACGTGTTTTCTTCCCGCCATTCCTGTTTGTTTTCTCTTTGGCATGCGCACTGTCCAGTTCCAGGTTCTACCAGCCACCATCATTGTCTCTGGCCATATTTAAGGGGGGCAGATCCGCCGCTGGATGGGGCTGATCAGATGACAATACACTCTCTGTGATTGTGGACTGTGGAGATGATTTGGGTTCAATTTATGTAAAATTCATCTTCGAATAGGAGAAAAAAACTTTAAAAGTGTATAATCTCACAACCGACTTGAACCACAGTTTTTTTTTTAGGATATATCGAGATCCTAGCATTTGAGCCAAAGGTTCTAATTATATAACAATGGGAACAATTGCCCCACAAAATTTTAAAAATTTCTTAATATAATATACATATGTAATTATAAATATTGTCCCCATAATATGAAATGTACGTAATATAAAAATTTAATCTATAACATAAGTTTGTTCCCACAAATTTATTTATATCAATATTGTTCTCACTACATAAAAAATTTCTTGATCCGTCAAAATATATATATTAGATTTATCATAAATTTATGTCATTGTAGATGCCAATTGGCCTCAAGGTTATTGCAACAGGTAATTATATTAGGATCACGTACGTGTTTCATATACGTACTCTTTGCGAGATAATGCTTATAAAATATACAATATGTAGATTGTAGCATCAATATTGTGCCCACCTTGTTGACATAGCTAGTGTTTAATTACGATAGAGTGGGAACTATGCTAAATTTATCACAAACTCTAGTTTTGAATTTGTCGTGAGACTATATAGCCACTGTGTCCATCGAATTTCTTGAGTAAAATTTCCGATAATTTCTTTATTGCTAATATGTTGCAGCTTATGTATGTGGAGAAAGAGAAGGACTCATACTGGAGGATCCACATCACTTAGGTGTGTCACTAAATGGAGTGCCCGGACTAGACATTGATATGGAAAAGAAAAAGGTGCGGGAGAAATTGAATCAGCTTAGAGAGGAAGGAGCTACAGAACATGATATTGAATTGGCCATGAAGGACTTTGGTAGTCAAAGGTTTGTTCTAATTATTGTACTACTTGCCAATAGCCAACTTCCCTGGCCACTGATTCGTTCTTTCACAAAGTAGTATCAACTAATTAATAATGTTAAGAAATTTATAATTTTGTGTGTTTTGCAAAAAAATTATTTGGTTTCTTGCAACATTTTCCCTTTTAACAACTACGAAAAACTGAATATTAGAGCAACGATGTATGGATGGCCAAACACGTACGTCTTTACAAAGGCAATGGGAGAAATGCTTGTAGGAACTACAAAGGGAAACATGAACGTTGTAATTGTACGTCCCACAATGGTTACTAGCACTTACAAAGAACCTTTCCCTGGTTGGATTGAAGGTTTAAGGTAAATCATCGATCACATCTCTTATTGTATCCACGCATATATATAGTTTCAATTATCCACACCATTTTATGTTCCCTTTGTTCGCCTTCCAAGAAATTCGTTAAGTGGCATTTAGAAATGGAAACACAACCAAAATTTTCTCATCTGATCGAGATTTAATTTCTTACAGAACCATAGACAGCATAGTTGTTGCTTATGGCAAAGGAAAACTAGAATGCTTCCTTGCGAATCTTAAGGCAGTTTTTGACGTGGTAAGTCACTAAATAAACCCTTTTTTTCTTTTATTGGTACTAATAAAAATAAGTGGATATATATATTAATGCTGAGTTTGAAATAGATACCAGCTGACATGGTGGTGAATGCAATGCTAGTGGCCATGGTGGCTCATGCAAATCAACCTAGTGATATCATATATCATGTGGGTTCCTCTGCTGTAAATCCAGTTATGTACCTTAATCTTCGAGACTATAGTGTAAGATATTTCACAGAAAAACCTTGGATAAACAGGGATGGAAAGCCCGTCAAGGTTGGCAAAGTTACCATATTGAGCAACATGGATAGCTTCCGCAAATATATGTACATTCGTTACCTGCTTCCCTTAAAGGTTACTTCAAAATTCAAATCCTTAATTTGTATAATTAAGCCACATACTTTCTTAGTTCTAATTTATTTTCATGCAATCATTCAGAAGTCACAAGTAACAACATCATGTGGATGTGAACTTTACTTGAGCTTATTATAACATTTTTTTTAAGGCAACAATATGTGCTTAATATATTGTTTGCATTTAATAGGGACTAGAGCTGGTCAATGCAGCTTCATGCCAGTATTTTCAGAAAATGTATCTCGACTTCAATCGGAAGATCCGTACCGTCATTCGATTGGTTGAACTTTACAAGCCTTACTTGTTCTTCAATGGGGTGTATGTTAATTATTAGCAGCCAATAAATAAGATATTGAAGAACTTGTTTAACGGTAATATTCATTATCTCATGATAGTGCTTGTTTTGCACACAGGTTTGATAATATGCAGACAGAAAAGTTATTATCATTGGCAAGACAAGGTGGGGTAGAGACCGAATTGTTTTACTTTGACGTAAAAATGATTGATTGGGAGGACTACTTCATCAATATCCATTTTCCTGGGATCATCAAGTATGCCTTCAAGTGATGCGTAATTACATACTTTGCAGAAGCCCTTTTAGCGTTTATATGTTGATCTATTACAAATTATTGAATTTAACCTTATAGCTGTCAGTGTTTCATATATGGAGCGAATATTTCGTGTATATATATATATATGTGTGTGTGTGTGTGTGTGGAGTTAAGGAGACACACCCAGGGGCGTAAAATTCCCTGGTTTATCTGTTTCATTTTTGTTTTACAATATCAATAATAATCTATAACAATTTCCTTTGGCAACTTGCACTGATTAAGCCATTAAAATTCAAAAATAGAAAGAAAGAAAAAATATAACAGGTTCTATTAAAAAATACTTATTTGCGATTAACCTTTGACTCAAGTTCTTTAATAATCGGACGTTCTTTATTACGTAAATAAACTTCTTAATAAACTTTATCATAATAAGTTCTTTAATTTGTTAAAACAATTTTCTTGATTAAATTTATAATATAAACTCTCATCATAAAAAATTGTCAAATAAATAACAAAACTATTTGCCTGAAATAGTCCTTATCCATGATTTTGCTACTTCTTGAAATAATTTTAAATATACTATCTGGACTCAAACATATGAAAAAAAAAAAAAAACTAATCACGCTATTTAACAAAGTTGTTTAACATCATACAATTTTACTAATTTCATTTAAAAAATAAACTTTAGTTCTTGAACAAAATAACAAACTTTATAATTGGACTAGTTGATGATTATTCATTCATTGGACAGAGTCCATCGGAAGGTTATGTATCGGCCACTATAACCACTACCCGCTTTGGAACCATGATTGAAACCCCCCACACAACCTCTGACATAATTACAACAATGAGATTAAACAGTATGATTAACTTACTTTGTGCGTCTATTGGGAGGGGTTAAAAATGTACCCTTTTAATTAGCTTACAATCATTGGTAGAAGCTCAATAACCGCAAGGTTGCTGCCGTTTATCTTGCCACCAGTAACCCCAAAGCAATCAAAGGACAAGTAAAACAAAGGGCAAGTCCATGGAAAATTTTATCATGAAGGAGTAGAACGGTTTTTTTCCCATAATACACCCCTTCACATCCTTTTATTTTCAAAATACACCACTTTTAATTTTATTTTCTAAAATACACTAGTTTGAAAGATTAGTGAGAAGTTGGAAGTTGGTGACCCGACTTCTCACGGTGGTTTTTTATTATTTTTTTAAAAGAATTGTTTACAATAGGAAGTTGGAAGTTGACTATCCAACTTCTTAATATTAATTATTTTTTATTTATTTAAAAAATAATTTGTTTACAAAATGAAAGTTTTGTTTGTTTTTAAAAATTGATAATATTTTTTGTTTAATAATTTATTTATATCAGAATACATTACATTATAAATAAAATACATAAAAAATAATATCTGTCTAAGAAAAAATTGAAGATAAAGGTATGTTAGGATAATTGTTTTTTGTTATGGCTTTATTGCTGACAGATTTCACATTTTTCTGGTATCCTGTTCAATTTTTTTATCAATTTTAGTGGGAATACGATTTGAAAAGGGACAACCCTTTGCACTCATTTTCCTTGGATCAGGACCTCACTGATCTCCTTCATATTCTTGCCGCATTACTTTGTGTGGCAGTAAACCAAAGAATTTATCGTAGATGTGCAAAATAGCGGTGACACATAGTTCATGTGATCGACATTGACAGATTTATAGGTGTCGAAACCTATCCGGCTACGACGGGGATGGCAATGAAGAAAAAAGATTAGAAAGTTCCCAAAAATGGAAAAACTAGAGGGAAGTCGCCATTATAATGACCTTAATTTGCAAAAAAAAAAATTAAATTAAAATTTAGCGACAGAAATGGCCCTGGTGCGGTTAACGTGAGATTGGCGCGAGTAGCGCCACAGATTCTGTAAGTTAGCGCGGTTAGCGCCACAGATGCTAGAAGTTAGCGCAAGTAGCGCTAGAAGTGCTCCATAAAGCTTGTTTTTCACTGGAACTTGGCGCGGACAGCGCCAGTATGGCGCCAGTCGCGCCAGGACGCGGGCTGGGGGCCTATAAAAGGCCATTTTTCACTAAATTTTGGCAGAACTTTTCATTTTCTTCTTCCTTCCTCTGCTTTCTGCCATTGATGAAGCAAAAAGCTTCATATCTTCATCATACTTCATCTAAACACTTTCCACCCAACTAGAAAGTTGATTAGAACCCCTCTATGAGCTAGATTTCAGCTTCAATTCTTCTAGAGAACCATCAATCAGAGAGATCTCGTTCTCTAGGGGACTTTGCAAAACTGAGTTTTGAAGGAGATAGAAGGCAATTCAAGAACGCCAGAGCTTAGTGAAGCGATCCTCCATCCTTCCTCGACAGTTTAGAGGTACCATACATAGGTGTCAACCACTGGACACTTCTCATACCAGAGAGGCACCGCCTCCTGAACCATGTAAACAATGCCTGAGGACTCTCACTCAAGACTTTACTCATCCAGATATGGCTCATCTAAGAGGCCCTAGGCTCTCATCCCCTCGGGAAGCCCTCTCTTAGAGATACAACATATTTGTCAACAGCCTGGCCTGGGAAAGAACATCCTTACAGGGCAGTCACGTCCAGGACTTTCACAGCACATGCCTGAGAGAGACTATCCACAACGGGAGCTCTCAATCCCTCACGACTTTCCAGTCAGATACCTGAAGGAGATCATCCAATAAGGGCACTCCATCCTTCAGGATTCTCAACCACTGTCTGAGAGAGATCATCTCACACAAGAGGCACTCATCCCTCGGGACTTCCAATCACAAGCCTGAGAGAGATCATCTCACACAGGAGGCACTCATCCCTCATACTTCTTGTCCACTGCCTGAGAGAGATCATCCCACACAGGGGCACTTAATCCCTCAAGGCTTTCAACCACATGCCTAAGAGAGATTATCTCACAAAGGAGGCACTCAATCCCTTAGGACTTCCAAACACTGGCCTGAGGATAACCACTCAGGACTTTCATCATCACTGCCTAAGGAGGAACATCCATACAGGGCAATCCATCCTTAGGACTTTAGGCGGAGAGCAGTGGCACCTCCCAAGGAGTATCAGCCATTCCAAGGGAGTCCTCAAACTCTTCCTCTGGCTAGGAAACCTCATCTAGCCCGATACTATTCCAGTATCCTATAGATTCCAGCACTGACCATCTCATGATCTTTATCTCATAAAGAGTCACAGAACACTCTCACAGTGTTCATCAATCCAGAGGCCCTAGGCCACACACCTGAAGCCACAGGTGCCAAAATACCCTCACACTATCTCAGTGTCTATCCTAGGGTTCATCATTTCAGCCCAGCACACACTAAGCCATCATATATATATATATATATATATATATATATATTCACAATTCTGGAACGGTCTGAGTTTCACTCAAAGTACCGTTCATCTAGTCTCTCAGGCTCCAAGCACATATAATTAACAATAACAGGCCACATTGGCCTTTCTCTCCATAGCATGCACATAAACACATATATAAATATATATATATTAAACATGGCATGCAACCATCACCCACTTGAGTGGCAACCAAGAATAAGGGAATAATCCCCAGAACGATGAGCTTACCTGACAGTTGTGCCTGCAACTCCAGCCTCTTGAACAATGGTCTGCTCTTTGACACTCACAGTGTCAAGCCCTAGCAAGGCACACAACCGCACATCACAGACAATTCAAGCAGATAACATGAACAAGCTCATCAAGCAGTCCTCAACTGCCTCTGGGAAAGGAACCTCAGTCCTTTCCATCAACCCAAGTTATCTAACTTAAGGTTCCTTAGGCTCATCCTTTACAAGCCTTTCCATAGACCCTTAGTGGTCTATCTCAGATCAAACATGGCCTCAGAGTCCCCACAGACTCAACCCAAGCCATTCACAATGAGCATCATAGCTCTCACAACCCAAATACTCAGGGTTTCCATAGGGCTTGGATGGTCTGTCTCACAAGACACCTTTTTCATGGCCTCTCAGGCCCATCCAGCCCCTCAACATGGCTCCTGCATGTCTTAAATCAGGTGACTCAGTCCAAGTCACACATGCACAACCTAGAGCCAAAACCAACAGTCACCAAATCACAAACTGAAAGCTAATCCTTCCTCCTCTCATCATTCTAAACACATTTCTCAACTGGACCCAGAGCTAATTCTAGCTCTATCACAGATGGGTCACTATTCATCCAAAATCTCAAATATTAAAACAACCAAGGAATCTCGAGTTTCTTACCTCAATGGCGACACAGAAGACCTCTGGAACACTCCTCCAAGCTTGAGTGTCTGTGGGTAGCTGTCGTTCTTCGCCAAACTCGAGTTCTCTCCACTTCTCCTACGAATGGAGGTTTCTCAGAATAAGAGGGTTTTGGTGAAATCGAGGACAAATTCAAGCTCTCTCAAGGTTTCTAGAAGGTTTGATGGGTTTAGGAAGTGTTTGGGGTCACAAGGCAAGGTTATGGGAGCTTGGGAACCTCTCCCATGGCAGACAGGGCGTTGGGGAAGAAGAAGAGAAAGTTTTCTCTTCAGAAAACGCGATCCCCCTTTATATACTGGGCCTGTCCGAGGTCTGGCGCGATCCACGCCAGACCTGACGCTACCCACGCCAGCTGCACCGACATTGTGGCGCCATTAGCGCCACACTCGCGCGATCAGCGTGAACCTGCTTAACTTGTGGCGCGATCCGCGCCAAACCCCGCGCCATCCGCGCCAAACCCCGTGCCATCCGCGCCACTTCCAACCCAGTTGGCGCCCCCAGCGCCAACTCTGGCGTTCCTGGCGTGAACTTCCAGAGAAACTGGCGCTCCCAGCGCCGGCCTGACGCCCTTGGCGCCACATTTCAGTGGGTCTGGCGCCAGCCCTGGCGCTAACCACGCCACACCCTTAACAGGGTTTTCTGCTGAAGGATCCCGACGCTATCAGCACAGGATCTGGCGCCACCCGCGCCGCAGTGAGGGTCCTTACATTGAGTCCTATGAAATGTAAAAGACTGAGGACATTGAGTCCTATGAAATGTAATGTCAATAGGTAATGGTACCCAGATGCTCAAACCTGTGAGAAAGCGAGAGGTTGACTCTCTGAAAGAGTCACTTATCCCAAACTAGGTCTTAAAGTCTGACATGAAGCATAATTTGGAATGCAAATTGATGAATGAAAAGAAACATGCGAGCTTTGCCTTAAAATGCAGTGAATGTGGGCTTTGTATCCATAAATTTAATGTGACTGTTTGTGAGTCACGAAAATGAGATATGATGAACTTCAACATTCTGGGATGAGATGAGACTTAAATTGTGCAATGCTCATAACATATTTTCTCTCTCAGTATGTTTTGCTACTATTTTCTTTTTTTTTCTTTTGAAAAACATAGATTGATTGTTTTCTTCTGAAAGATGTGATGATTCATGCAAACTCATCCTGTCTTTTGCAAATCTCCACGGAGAATCCCTCAAAATGTATGTTCTGTTTGATCTAATTGCTTGGCAATTTTGGAAGATGGTAGTGGAACCATTTGACATTTATCAATCAATTGAAATACTGATTCCAGAGTTCGTTCCCCTTTCTAAACTTTGATTGCTCTGCACAACAAGGAAATATCAAGCTTTGGGATTGATCGCGTGAACCATTGAAGGATGACAATGGATATTTACGCTTTGGTATATGACCAAGTGAAACTTTCCTGATTTAAGATCATAGAAGGATGTCATGAGTCCATCGATCCCATTGAAGATTGATGATATGGGCTGATCCCGAAAGAATTTATGCAACAAAGGTTACCCTCTGATTCGAAAGGAACCATAGGATTTCTACACGAGCGACTAACGTTGAATGAACCCGAATTGCCTTCGGGCATCTTCCACAAGCTCCTTGTTGGCTGAGCTTTCTTCTCAAACGTTCAAGTGCGAACCTTTATTTTTTCTTTTTTTCTTTTTTTTTTCAATAATCACCAGCGTGTGCATGTTCCATTCCAGAATCCAAACTGAAAAGGAGAATTAGTCTTTCCTTGATTCACATGGGCTTTATTGGGCTTGTAACGTGGCCAGGGGTTAAGAGGGTTATGAGAAGAGAGGCTCAAAGAGTGTTTAAGGGTTACATAGAGTAAGAACCTTGAGCGCTTTGATTCATTTAAGCTTTTTTGGTTGGGCTTTACTCCATTTGTCTTATGCATTGACAATCATTGCACTTTTGTGCCTTGTGAAATTTGGAGAACTTTTATCTCTTTTTGCTTTGCTCGCCTTTGGCGGATTTGCTTTCTTTAACCTCATTCAGGGCCCAACCCTGAGCTTAGTAAACCTCATGCATATGTGGCTTGCATCACTTTTCTTGCCAGTTTGGTAGTGGTTCATACTCTAGGGTTTCTCTTCTGTTTTTTTTTTTTAGAAAATAATTATACTTTGGCTCGAAGTGGGTAGCAAAGGATAAATTAGTGTTTTGGATGAAGAAACATGACCATGTGTCATTTCAAATCTTGACTAGAGACTTTTATAGTTTGGATTTTGGGATAAAACCTCTGATAAACAAACGCTTGTGATTTGTTTTCTTTATCCCTTTTTTTTTTACATACCCTAACTTTTGGCTAGGCTGCCCTTTCGGGTTTTCAACCTATCAGGTAAGAACTTTTTATCTTCCCCTAGGTTCGCTTGGAACCAGTGCGTGGTATCTGTCATTGCCCTAGTGTAGGCTTTGGAGGTATCCGCTGTTGTTGTCTATCATGCCTTTGTAGCAAGAAGAAATAAAAAGAAAGGAAGAAATGAATGAAAAGAGAAATGAAAGAAGCTGTGCAGGTTCTCGAAAGAGAATTTTCAAGGGTGAGAAACATTTTAAAGATTTTAAATTGATAGATTAAGTCAAATGACTCTCACTATTCACAAAACTTTTAAGAAAGACAAGATGAGGTCGCATGCATGTCTGCATTTATTATCTTATTTGAAGCACAATCAATCAAATGTTTATTCAATTTTACTCATTACTTACGACACCCCCACCAAACGTGTAGAATGCGCAAGTTTCTGATTAAGCAGACTTGGAAATCAATTATGGAGCACAGGTCACATGAGTAAAAAAAACCAGCGACATATATTCATATTCCAGTGAAAGTCGAATAAATGCAAAGATATAACCGTGAGGAAAATGAGAGATGATGGCATCAAATTCATCTATACTATTAATGTTGTAATTGTTGCTTACAATAATAGCATAAACATGAGAATCCTAATAAGTCCTTGGAAACGTCCAAAAGAACAACTTCAAACTGCCCCAAGCATCACAGATCGTATTGCTTGACTACATCAGAATGCACAGGCAAAGACAACTCTTCACCATCCAAGTTTATGAGTATCAGTGCTCCACCTGAGAAAGTCTTCTTCACCATAAAAGGTCCTTCCTTTCTCTTCAATTCCTATGTCTCTTGATCGTCTATAGCACTCACAGAAGAACTCCCATGGTTTGTGAGTGGGTTAGCTTGCACATTGGGATTATCTTCCTGAAATTTCAGCCAACCTGCATCAATCAAACTTTGCACCTTATGTTTCAGAGACATACAATGCTCAGTGGAATGCCCCGGGACTCCACCATGATAAGCATATGCCGCATTCGAGTTGTATCCTCGAGGGAATGGAGGTTAAGGAATCTTTGATGGGATTATTACTACCATTGCATTGTTCAGTAGGTATGGGAATAATTCAACATATGATATTGAGATTGAAGTGAATTCTACAAGTCTCCTCTCTGGGAAGTTTCTTCTTTGGTTGGTGTTTTGGTTGGTATTAGGTCTTGGTAGTGCAACAGGTGGATTTTGTGGTAAGTTTAGGGGCGGCCTTTGTGGTTGATTGGGCGTTATTGGTTGATAGGGTGGTGGGTAGTGGGCAGGACTAATATTGGCTGAGTAGTAATATTGCTGAGAAGGATCTTGGTATAGGGGATTATAAAGGGCTTGTGGAAAGTTTGGCCATGTGGGAACAACAGTTACAGCATGAGCTTCTTCCTCACTCTTCCTCTCGTCACTCATCTCGAGTCCTCTATTATTAACGTTCGCAGAAGCAACATGATTAAATTTTCCTTTCCTCCAACCTACTTCAATTCTTTCACCGGCAAACACTAAATCTGCAAAACTTGAAGGCATATAACCTACCATCTTCTCGTAATAGAACACTGGCAATGTGTCCATTATCATGGTTATCATCTCTCTCTCCGCCATGGGGGGTACTACTTGAGCTGCCAGGTCTCTCCACCTTTGAGCGTATGCGTTGAATGATTCATTATCTCTCTTGCACATGTTTTGTAGTTGCATTCTATCTGGAGCCATGTAAGAATTGTATTCATACTGCGTAATGAAGGCATCCATTAGATCCTTCCAAGAGCGGACCCAAGAGGGTTTCAGGTTAGTATACCAAATAATAGCTACCCCAGTCAAACTTTCCTGAAAGAAATGCATTAGCAGCTTTTCATCCTTCGCATATGCCCCCATCTTCCTACAGTACATCTTCAGGTGATTCTTTGGGCAAGTGGTCCCCTTGTATTTATCAAAGTCGGACAACTTGAACTTCGGAGGAATGACCACATTAGGTACTAAGCAGAATTCTGACATGTCAACAAAGCCATAATATTCTCCTTCTTTAATGGCCTTCAACCTCTCCTCTATATGATCAAATTTTTCCTTCTTAGCTACAGCAGAAGGCCCTTCTTCCATCACAAAATGTAAGGGTTGTGATGGTGGTTGATGTTGAAGAGCTCTCAGAGCATTTAGCACAGGGACACCAGAAAATGCATGCCCTTCAATAGTATATCCCGCATAAACCTCGAAATTGGGCAAAGTGTGGTCTTGGGGAGCCACATATGTTTCTTCCATGACTTGAGGAACACGGGCATGAGTATGATCAGGTTGAAGTTGTTGGTTCTCAATGACTACAGATGTAGAACTACAAATATTCTCACCAGGAGCGTATGCAGCAAAAGGTGGTGTATAATTAGGAGGCAAACCGTATGGTGGAAAAGGAGTCTTATTTTGGACTGGGACATAATGAGGCCCATATACATTTGCTGCTGCCTCACCTCCTTGAAGAACTACACCTAAGACTAGACTACTCTCTTGATTGGAATTAGGCGAATGAATTGGGTCCTTTTCAGTAGCAGTACTAGCAGCAGCAGTGGTGGCAGCATTGACCTCCATCATCTTCCTCATGCTCATCATCGCCTCCATCATAGTTGTCATTTTCTCTTTCATAGCTTCCATACCAGCCTTCATTTGCTCTTGTACTTGTTCTATGTCACTCATTATTGTAGTCTTGGCACGCGTCTGGTATAGGTGCCGTAAAGCGCAGTCTTTATTTCTTAGCACAATGGTTACTTTTTTTTCTGATTTCAAGGAAAGAATGTAATGAGCGATGCATAACAATGCGACAAAACAAATAAACATGGATGCATGCAAATGATAACTTGCTAAAGTATTGTGAATTTTACACAAAACACTCAATAGAACATAAGGTCAAATCAACAATTTTCATGAAAACAAAATTGTTCATTACATCTTATCAGAGTCAAAGTATAACTAGAAATAAAACACGGACACATCAGTGGTTCTCAATTATTTAAGTCATTAGCTTAATCATGTGCTAACAGTAGTCAAAGAGGCTATGAAAACCTAATCCATCCATTGCCCCAGCTTTCGCAAGCTGGTTACTTCTAGACTTTTTACCTTGACTTGATAAAACATTTTCTTAAAAGGTCGTGCTGGGTTTGACCCCATGTTCCGGGAATGGAAGTTTTGATCATCAATACTTCAACAACCTATAAAGAAGATATGATGAATAAGCATGACGTACTTATGCTACGCATGGCAGATGCATTTATAAGATCGGCGCAAGACGCTCAAAAGACCACCATTTCTTTTTGTCAAACGAGTTGGGTATCATGCTCATGTGGTCTTCAATCACTTTCAAGAAAAAGGAGTGTATAACTCCGACATGGGTTGTTTATGGACATGACCATGGTACTCAACACACGTAACCAAGAATACGGTGTAAGCTTTCGTGCTCCATTGCGACTTTTGGCAACACATAGGAGAATGCAAGACATGAACAAATATATGTTTGAATCATGCATGAATGAACATGGGATGCAAATGATGACGACAAAATGTATGAAATTGCTGGGACAAGCAACATGCTATATGAATATGTATAAAAATGCAATGACTTATGCGGTGCATGAATATGACAAATGATGATTGCAGAAATGATGTCCATCGCGATGCTATGAAGAGACACATGATGTGACCAAGGAAACAAGGTGGGGTGAGTCTGCTCCTTGCCCCTAATTTAGGAACCTAACGAAAAGGGTCTAAAAGTCCACTATTCAGTGACAGGTTCCAGGGGTAGCTTCATGTAACCTCACCAGCTTCTAGAGATATTGCCCTCTTATGTAATGACAATGCGGTGATAGGGACTACCAGCGGCAATGCACCACCAAAAGAGGAAACTCTAGATGAGGCTTCACTGTCATCAAGCGAGTCGGAGATCCAGCATGACCACAGATCGACCTCCACTCCCTATGGCTCACACAGACCCGAGTATAGGGTCCAATATCTCAAAGTGTGTGCAAAAAGTGTAAGTGTCGTGTGTGAACAGAGCAACCTAAGAATTACCCAACCCCACCTACAAAACAATCAGAAAACTCCCAAGCAGATAAAACAAGTATAACACATGTCGTCTACCCTAGAATTCAATGATGTAATTTATTTCTAATCACAAAGACGTAACAACATAGCAAAGAATAAAGATGAGACAAAGAATATATAAATGCATGAGCGAGACAAAGAATAAAGATGAGATCGAAGCAAAACCACGAACTGAACATTAGCGGAGTGAAACAATAACAAAAAAGAGCACAACGAAAAGAAAAAAGGAAAAATAAATAAAGAAAAAGTCACGATAAAAATGCACACTCGATCAAATGGCTTAACTCTCTAACCATTCCCCAGTGAAGTCGCCATCTGTCGAAACCTATCCGGCCACAACGAGGACAGCGATGAAGAAAAAAGATTTAGAAAGGTCCCAAAAATGGGAAAACTAGAAGGAAGTCGCCACCAACGTTTATTTAAGGAAAATGTCTGAAAAATCAAAAGATAAGGCATGATCTACGATTTTAGAGAAAAAGGATTCGGGAGTCGTTTACGCACGGAGAAGGTGTTAGCACCCCACGCGTCCGTCACGAGGACGGTAGCCTTTAATCAAGTGTGTGACAAATAAAGTGACTTTTAAATTATTTTCTTTCCTTAAAAACATGACTATGCTTGTTTTATTTTTGTTTATTTAGAAAAGAGAATCAATTTTTTATTTTTTAGAAAAGAGAAGATTTTATACATATTTTTTTTTTATTTTTTGGGTCGACAAGGGGTTTGCCCTCGCTCCTACGTATCCCCAAGTGCAATGAGGAAATCAAACTTACGTAGTTCTTTGTAAAAAAAAGCTTGATTGGATTGATTTTATTTTCCCAAAAGATTTGTTTCAATTACATGAAAAAGAGTTGTTTAGGCGTTGGACCTTGAAACGATGTTTATTTTGAAGAAAAAGCGGGGAGAATCGTTTAAGGCATTGGACCTTGAAGCAATCTCGAGTAATGTGTAATTTTGAGAAAACGGAGAATTGAGTAATCCTTCATTTGGGTATTTTTAGCTTTTTTTAGAAAAGATTTTGAATTTCTAGTAAACTTTATGAAATCAAGCAAGTCGGAGACCCAACATGATATTCACAAATCTATCCACGTGTTACTGAAACACTACCAAACGAGTCGGAGACCCAGCATGGAGTGCACGCAGCATAAGCGCGTACTAAATAAACACATAACATTACGTAATCAAATAAATAAAATGGAAATAGAAAAGAGATAGAATAGAAGTGGGGAGTACACTTAGTAACTAGGGGTGCATACAGAAAGGACAGGGGTGCAATCAGCAAAAATTATTTAATTACAAAATGGGTCAGGCCCAACAAATTAAGGGTGCATATATGAAAATGGAAGGTGCAAACCGCATAAATTATTTAATTACAAAATGGGTCAGGCCCAACAGATTAGGGATGCATATATGAAAATGGGAGGTGCAAACAACATAAATTATTTAATTACAAAATGGGCCAGGTCCAGCAGAGAACAGGTGCATTTATGAATATGAAGGGTGTAGATCGCATTACATGTACTGCCCCAAAGTGGGTCAAGCCCAATTGCTGAAGGGTGTGCATCTATGAAAAAGATGGTGTAAAAAGCATTACGAAATTCGTAACTGTATTGGCCAGGCCCAAGTACTAAGAGGGATATACTTATTAAGTGTGGGGTGCAGAAAGTAAATTAGTTTTTCTTTTTTCTTCTTCTATTTTTTGCCAGTTGGGCTAGGCCCAATAATAATAAAAAAGGGGTGAACTCATCAACAGTGGGGTTCAAAAAGATTTTTTTTAAGGGTTGGATTCGGGTCGAGATGACCCGGTCCAACCCGCACTTAGCAGATGGGCACAACAGCCAGCAGCTGCAGGAAAATTAGGGCTATTGAAAGGGGGTTTGATGGCTTCCTAAGGCCACCACCATGAGGGCTGGTGGTATGGTGGCCACCGTGGTGTGGCCTGAGCACGGCGGCGACGAGGTGGTGTGGTAGTGGTGCGGTGGTGGGTCGTGGTGGTGACCAAAGAAAAAACAAAAAAAGAAAAAGAAAGGGGAAGAAAAGAAAACATGGAACAAGCATGGTAGTGATGGAGGAGCTACGATGGTTGTGGTGGGGTGCGGCGGTAGTGGTGGCTGTACGCGGTGGTTGTGGTGGTGGCCGGAGCTGGTGCGGTGGTGGTGAAAAATGAAAAGGAGGAGAAGAGATGGAAGGGACGAAAGAAAGGAAAAAAGAAAAGAGAGGAAGTTGAGAATGGAGGTTACCTGGAGACCCATCTCCTCCTCCTCTGGTCCCACCACCAAATGGCACCGTCGGATTGGCCAACCCTTGAGATCTGGGATCTGTGCCCTCAGCCTTCTCTCTCTCCCATTAATTCTCTTCCTCACTATTGCCATTTTAGTACCTTATATGTAGCTTTCTTGACCTAATGGGCCTTATGGCCCATTTTCCTTTCTTTTTGCTCCTTGCTGCTTTTTTTTCATTTTTGTTATCTTCTTCTCTTTTTTTTGCTCTTTATTATTATTATTATTTATTATTTTATTTCTTTTCCTTTATATATATATATATTTATGTATTTTTGTTATCCTTTTTTTAATAATTGTTTTTATTATTTTTTATTTCCTTTTTCCTTTTTTTATCATTTTTTAAAAAATAATAATACTTTTTTTAGGGGTACCCAGACAAAATTAGGGTATGACAATAGGCAGTCATGACGTGAGAACATGGTAAGTCATATATTCACCACAATCACAATTTTGGGATTGTAACATGACATTAAACCTTCCAGGTGATCTGGGTGTTTCAAGTGGGGCTTGGGTCTCTATTTACAATAAATATGTGGTTGGCCTATCAAATTTGTTAACAATGTGTGTACTTGGTTTCTGCTTATTGCTATTCATTGCCTCGAAGACGACTTCAGAATACTGCGACTTGGAGTTGATCATTTCTTAGGTTTGTCGGCCTTTAATAGCAAAAAGTTTTGCAGTGTGAAGTACATCTCCTCAACCAACATGACACCAGCAAATATCTTGTGCTTTTGAACATGGAATTGATCGATTCAGAAAAATTTGTAGTCATATCTCCCAACGTTTTCCATCATCGAAGCATTGTACCTAATATTTTTTGGGTAACTGATGAAGCCATTCAATTGCAATTGGTTTATTTGCATGGATATCCCCAAGATGCATCCAGTGCATTTTATCCATGTATGCGTACCCTGTAAATATTCAATAAATTTAATACGTAATGAAATGGGATGTTTGCAGACCGCAAAGGAAATTTTGTGCAATGTGGCGCAGGCAGAAGAAATGGGATATGTCACCAACCCATAAGTTAGTTAGGTTGTTGTAGGCACTTATAATCAAGGGGTGCCTATCTAAAATGAGAGAAATGTTACTTTGCAGAGTAACATATCTTCTCAAATTCTTTAGAAAGAATTTCATGCTGAAGTTGTCTCTCATTCTACAATGGTGTACACAATCAAGAAGATATGGTTAGCATCGTCTTATGCTGTAGCTATCAATAATGTGTCCGTATACTTCCCGAAAAGTCATGTACCATCTACTTGTATGATGGACTTGCAATGTGCTAAACCATGAATGCATACCAAAAGACCAAAAGACATGTTTAAGCATGTTTTTCCAGTTACCATTTCTCCCTCTTCAAACACGGATTCTGTTTGAGCAGCGACAATAGTCCTGGGAATACAAGATTCGAAAGCTCCTAAAAGTTTTAGCAGTTTGGCATATGATTCTTTCCAGTTTCCACGAATCATCTTCAATGCTCTTTGCTTTGGTAAAATTCGTGAATGTTTTGATCTCTACAATCAACGTTTTGAAAGAGATTGTTGGGTTCGTTTTGACAATGGGTTGGATGATTTGTGCTACGACATGTTTGTCGAGTTGCCTATGATCCTGTGTGAGCATTGGCGCGAGACAAGTGTGCTAATCTCTCGTACTTTTGATAATTCATTTCTTATGCGTCTTTGAATTGCATGCGCCTAATCTTCATGTGCAACCATTTTCGTGTAAGTTACACACGAGGTTTGGCATTCTCTGATCATAATATATTGTTTTGCAGTCAAAATGATTTCTAATGTTGTGTTCTTTGACTGCTCAAATATATTGTGTTTTTTCATCGAAGGTCATGTCAACCTTTAGTGCACCAGTTGGTGGTGGTTGTACACGATCTTGTTGTTGAACGAAATGGTAATGATCAATGTATTGTGGTAGGTGGTCGACGTTCAACTCCACTATGATATTGCAACAGACACCATCGTCATGGCTTTGGTCATTGTTGTGATGAAACAATTCTTGATTCTCATAAAGTAAATTCACGACTTCATGTCTTTTTACTCATGATAGCTTCTAGTAATTCACATACGAGACGTGTTTAGTGCAATGTAATATATACAAAAATACCTCAAACTCAAACTGCAAGAGAAAGACAACATAAAATTTCAAAATGAGACTTTTTGAAAATTTTGTGAATATAATAACTCTCTTAACATCTTTTTATCTATTATATAATGCACAAAAATACCAATAACTCCCAACCTCAAAATATTGACTCAATTCATTATTTTTCATTGTCTTGGAGAAATCTACTAGAACAAAGCTCCATTTAAAATCTTTGTTACAATAAATAAGTCACATTTTTCATTTTCGCTAAAATGCATGAATATAATAGTTATTTTGAACTCTGGAAATATATGTATACACATGATTTCCAACCTTTTGTCAAATGAAATATTGTTTTGAATTATTTAACTTAATTTTTATTCAATCAATTAAAAAATGTTGCATTAGTATTCATTTGTGTGAGAAAGTGTCATATGAAATAACAATTCTCACAGATGAATATTCATTTCGCATTTGTATCTCTATTCAAATGAACACTAAGGATAAAAAAAAAAGTGATTTCAAAATTCTACACGGATGAAAATCAAAGAGAAATAGTTTATAAGAATCAAAACTAAAATTTACTCGTTTACTATAGGCACCAAAAACAATAATATAGAAAGATGAAAAACATGATTTTTACAAGAATCATTTCTAAATCAATTTCCTTTTATAGTGACTAAAAATATATCTTAGCCTTAAATTTATTACCTAATCCGAAATGTAAGATTAAGTTCTTCATTATGGAAAGGTTAATCCAAAATGCAATTTTACATTCTTTATTTGGTATTCCAAAAGCTTTAAAAGGTGTAGAAAAAAATTATGGAGGTGCAGAAAGCAACTTCCTAAGCCTTTTCCATGAATATGTATAGGCTTGCATGTCTGGGCTTTCGCAAATAAATGTGGGCCCATGAATTTTGGCATAGTGGCACTATCGTCATTTCAAAATTTTGAAGGAACGAGTGAACGAAAGAAACCATTCATTCTGGATTTCTGGTTGATTAATTTTACTTCGTTATCCTCTTCCTCTTCTTCTTCTTCTTCTTCTCCCGCTAGCCACTTTCTACTCAATCGCAATTCACCCGAAATGGCAGCGATAGTTAGCCACCACCACCACCGCCTATTCTCCGCCTCCACGCGCTTCAACTCTACTACGAGAGACTCGCTGCGGCGAAGGAGCGGCGCAAACTCGGTCCGGTGCGCTGACGGAAGCACGGCCACGAGCGAGAATCGGCGAGTGACGGTGAGTAACAGGAACGATTCGCTGGAGATATGCCGCGTGCTGAACGGAATGTGGCAGACCAGCGGCGGATGGGGCCGAATCGACCGAAACGACGCCGTCGAGGCCATGCTCCGCTACGCCGACGCCGGCCTTACCACCTTCGACATGGCTGATCACTGTACGTTCTCTTCTTACTCGCAATTGCTTCTCTGCTGACGTGGAGTTTTCCGATTGGCTTGTTATTCCTACTCCCTCCGTTACTGCCTGTGAATGCATTTAATGGCTTTATTTTTCTTTTGATTTCGAACATGCACTGCCTTATTCGAAAACCGAAATACACTTTTTTTTTTTCCGACTTTGATACTGTGTAATGTATACTCCTCCTTAAATTATTAAAAAAATGGTATAAAAATTTTAATATATTTTATTACAGTAAACGGTTTAAATAATTTTTAAAAATGAACATTATGTTTATATATATCTTTTTGTTTTCTTACTCTATGTATATAGATATGGATCAGAAATTTCTTTTTTTTTAAGAGTTAATTATTAAATAATATTATTTGTTATTAATTTTCCCAATACTTTATAAAAAATATTCAATAACAAAGGAAACATATGTGTTGTTTTAAAATATGAAATTATTAATTTTTCCTTTTTTTGGTGAATATATTAATTTTTCCTTTGTTTATTAAATAAAATGACTATTTAATATTTAATTTAGAATTATTGCTAATAGTAATTCTTATTTAATAATTTTTTAATTTTTGGCAAATGGTATATATTTCTTGAAAATGGAAAATTATTAAAAACAGAAAACTATTATTTAAATATTTTATAATAAAATAATTAATACAAAATATATAATGTATTAATTATTTTTTATATTAATATCTTTAAAATATCAAATTAAAAGTATCTAATACTTTTTGTAAAATTTTACCAACTTACCATAACTGTATATTTTTTTTTATTGGATGACAGTATTAACTTTTGAACTAGTAATTCTAATAATAAAATTAAAAAACTGCAATCATATAAAATAAAAATGATAAAACATGGTGGAGATCGAAGGAAGCTGATACAGGATAAAGCACTGACGAAGCAGCACTGTGACCATGTCCCTATTTTTTTATGCTTGTTAGAGCGACAGGTAAAGTTGCTGAAAGGAGCTGCTTTTTCTCGTGTATCTGCTACAGCTGTTATAGGCACTTGAGTTGAGCAATTTGGAAATGTCGAATTTATTGCGGCATTCTTTGAGCAAATTCACTTTCAGTCCAAACCGAACACCAACTGGGAGAGAAAAACTAACACCAAAATATAAGCATCTGAGACCATTTCAATGTGTGCTGACACAGGATAACAGAAGCATTGTTGTCAAGAATGGCAATGATTCATTGGACATATGTCGGGTTGTGAATGGGATGTGGCAGACGAGTGGTGGGTGGGGCAGAATTGACAGGGATGATGCTGTTGATGCTATGCTTAAATATGCTGATGCTGGCCTCACCACTTTTGATTTGGCTGATATATGTATGCAACTTAGCTGCTTCTACTTGCTTTGTGTTTGAACTCATCTTAATATACCCCTTTAAGGAAAATTCCTTGACTACACACTCAAGTTATTCGTTAGAGGAATAGAGCGTGATAATTGATTTGTCATTTTCAAATTTGAGCGTGTCATTTGATTGTTGTTTGTTAGATGTTTTAGATTAGATGTGGATTCTTCTCAGCTCTCACCATGAGCTGCTTTTTACAAGTCTGCTTAAATGTTATGACCTTTGAGAATTGTTTTCTCATTGTTGTGTTCTTCGGACTTTGCAGATGGACCTGCTGAAGATCTATATGGGATTTTCATTGACCGAGTTCGTCGAGAGCGTCCTCCAGAATTATTGGAACAGGTCAGAGGGTGAGTTAATTATGTGACTACATATTATTTTCTTAATTATTTTTTATACTTGAAGAAAATGCAGTTTCTTTAGTCGGGTATTTGGCTAGTACGCATCCTACCATATACTTCTAAATTGTTAGTAAAAATAAAGGAAAGCATTTTCTTATCCATTGTATCATTTGACGCAGTCTCACTAAGTGGGTGCCTCCGCCAGTTAAGATGACTAGTAGCTATGTAAGAGACAGCATCAATGTTTCAAGGAAGAGAATGGATGTGGAATCCTTGGACATGCTTCAGTTCCATTGGTATTTAATCCCTCTGTATTGTGGTTTTTTATCTACTCTCTGTCACGGTTCAAGCAGCACAATTCTTCAAATTTTAGGGAGAATCAGAATCATAACCATTAACATTATCCATGACAAAATCTCATCCATTTTGCTTCTTTACTGAAATAGTGATACTTAATTTCCATTATCTAGCTAAACTACTTATCAAAATAATTCTAATTCTCTGAAGTTAAGGATTCTTGTGACAATTCTATTCTATCTCTAATGGATTTTAGGTGGGATTATTCGAATCCAGCCTACCTGGATGCACTAAAACACCTAACAGATTTGAAAGAAGAAGGTTAGTTTCATTTCTGTTTAACGGTTACAAATTCACTTATAAGTTCACGTTTCTTGCTTTGATCAAACTACTGCTGTTAGCTCTGTACAGGTAAAATCAAGACTGTGGCTCTGACAAATTTTGATACAGAGAGATTACAAATTATTCTTGAAAATGAGATTCCTGTTGTAAGCAATCAGGTAAATCCAAATGCTTTGATTTTTCTTTCTCTGTTCTTTTGATAATTCCTGTTTGTTCGTGATCCTTATTGGTATCTTCAACGTCAGGTGCAACATTCACTTGTTGATATGCGTCCCCAACAGAGAATGGCAGAGCTTTGTCAGCGTACAGGAGTCAAACTGATAACGTCTCTCTCTCTGTCTCTGAAAAATAAATTCTTTCAGACGTAGAAACTAGTTCTCCTAAATGAGATGGAATAAAGTTTACTAAAAGAAAACTACAAATTTTCCCACTTAGTAGATCAGTTTGTGATGCAGGTATGGAACAGTAATGGGTGGTCTGTTGTCGGAGAAGTTCCTTGACACCAACATATCTATTCCTTTTGCTGGTCCTGCAATAAACACCCCCTCCCTCCAAAAGTACAAAAGGGTATGATTTCATGACCACCATTAGTTACTTGGAGATAGTTTAAGGAAAATCTAGCACCTTCGTTGGTGTTCTATAGAAAGCTGCTACCCCTTCTAAATTCACTGTATTGGAAAACTGAGATAAGCAGTTTAGGTAAGATGGTCTGGCAAAGGGGAATTGTCAATGATAAATAACTCTGAATCAATATGTAGGTTATAGAACATTTCAAGTTGATGATTGATGCTTTACCTGTATGAGAAGAATTTTTTCCTTGTGACTTGGTTATATTCATGTGTTTTTACTTTTCATATACTTTGCATCTGGTGGCAGATGGTAGATGCTTGGGGAGGATGGACTTTGTTCCAGGGACTGCTTCGGACTCTTAAACAAGTAGCTTCTAAACATGGCGTTTCGATCGCAACTGTTGCTGTGAAGTATATACTAGATCAGGTGAATTTGATTTATTCTATCTCCAGGAATTTTCTGTTCTTATTAATTTGAAACCTCATTCTCATCCTACATTGGACGAGCCCTGGTATATATCCCTTTTATTTGGTTCTTGTCAAACATGCAGCCGGCAGTAGCAGGATCAATGGTTGGTGTCAGACTAGGCTTGGCAGAACATATTCAAGATACTAATGCTATCTTTTCGCTTGTTCTTGATGAAGACGACGTGAACAGCATAAGAGAAGCCACAGCGAAAGGAAAGGATCTGCTTAAAGTGATTGGTGATTGTGGAGATGAGTACAGGCGTGCATGAGTCATGTTGACTTATCAACCTGGTGAAAGGCTTTCATTTATTAAGAACAAGGGGATGAAAAAAAGGGAGGGGACCAAGGAAAATTGTTCGAGCCCAATTTTGTGTCAGTTGAAGAATTTGTATGTAATACTTTTATGGATTACTCAGTACTGATCCAAAGACAAAATGAATGAAAGGAGGAAATAATGTATTCTGTAGTATATATCTTGTGAGATTTATGCAAACTTTCCTCACATATTGGCCACCTCAAAGTATAAAAACTTTGGTGAATCACTGAACAAGAATTACACTTAGCTCGAAGTTGATTTTTGCATGGAAGGAAGTAGTTAATGATCCATCGTGCCAGCTTTGCTTTAAGTCTGTTTAATGGTGCAAAGTGTTTTTATATTATGGTCTAATCACAAATTATTATATATATGACAATTTTTTATAATATTATATTAATTTGTGTATTGAATTAAAAATTACGAAGAATTGTGGGTAAAAAAAAATTATGCCTTATCTAGAAGCTTCTTGTTATATGAAAATAAGGGGATGAATATGTACGTAGTCTTATCTTTGTATATGTAAATAGGTTGTTTCTGAATTTGAATTGATGACCAATAAGTTAACAATAATTTCTATTTAAGTTAACAATACTTTTATGTTGAAAGGCATCAAAATTAATTTGTTATTTTTATGATTTTTCATACGAATCTTTAGTTAGAGACGCTTATTTGTTTGTTGTATAGTTATAATTGTATAGGATGTTATAGGATGTTCGTTATGCTGTTTCATTTATTTTCTCCTTTATTTTCTCTGTTGTTGAGTAGAGTTAGTTGTTGTGACTTTATCTTCTGTTTGAGTTTAAATTTCAGTTGAACAAAAGTCTATTTAATAGACATTCATTCAATCAATGAAGGGCAACAAGTTAGATACCAAGTTTTATCTTGGTATCAGAACAATCGATCCAACCTTCCGCACATAAAACACACATACACATAGAGAGAGAGAGAGAGACGAAGCGATGTCCAACGCAAATAAGGAGAGTGGTAGTGGCACGAAGCTGGCTACTAATGACCAAAGGTCACCATATTATCTCAACAATTCTGATGGTCCTGGAGTGTTGTTGACCGATGTGGTGTTGAGAGGTGAAGTGAACTATGATGCATGGGCTAAGGCCATAAAAATGCCCTTAAAGCAAAGAACAAGTTGGGATTCGTTGATGGCACGGTGAAGTAGTCGGAGGAAGAACATGCTGATGAAATGTTTGCCTAGTCGCAATGTGTAACACCCCGTGTATACCCGGCGTATTATCATTATAATTTTATCAGTTTAGCGCTTTAAACAAGTTTAATTAAAACCTTTTTAAAATGTAGCGGAAGCATAAAACCGAAAATCATATTTCTTGAACACATTATGTATGGAAAGTCAACCCACAACAAACATCAATAAGACTATGCTTAACCAGATCATACAAACCAACCATAGGCAGAAAACATAAATATCTCACAGATATTTAAACATAGGAGGGACATCATCAAATTACATAACAAACACATGTACAACACATGTGTTCCCTCTACAGGGGTACAAAACATAACACAAATTGAGCCGAGCTCCAAACTACCCACTGCTGTCCGAAGCCTAGCAGGTATCGTCTCTACTGGGGCCTCCCGCCCTGAGACCGCTCCTCTCTGCCAGAAGCGTCACCTGAAAATAATAAGCCCCACACGGGGTGAGATAAACATCTCAGTAAGCTCAGGGTCCTTGGAGGCATCTCCTCCACCCTGGCTCACTCAGCATGACACACGACATCAGGGAAATCACAT
>PYAF01004402.1:913331-924385 GCA_007407185.1 Glycine tomentella | reverse complement strand
GAATGTAACCACTACTCCCACGGAGTATGGTGGAGCACAAGCATGTGGGAAACATCCCCAAGGGTCCAGAACTTACCTGGCAAAGCCGAGCTCTGCAGTTCTCCCCGTGCTCTGTGACCAATACTATTGACACTCGCAGTGTCACGCCCTATACAAGGCACATACAACATGTATCAACACACAAGCCACACAAAGCATAAGGTAATACGGTTCACAACCGTTCAACATGAAAGAACTCACATACAAAAGCTAATCCTACATCCTCTCACCATTCTAAACACTTCTCCCAACTGGATCCAGAGCTAATTCAAGCTCTATCACAGATGGGTCACTATTCATCAACTGTCAACTTCACAAATCAATCGGTAAAGTTTAACTTTCTTACCTCAAGACAGTCGTGGAAAACTAGAGAATCACTTCTCCGAGCTTCAACGTCCGTGAATCACTTCCTTTTCCTTCAAAATTCAAGATTTTATGAAAATCACTGTAGCATAGTAGGAGGAACCACAGTCTCTGCAAAATTTTCCGCAGCTTCCGCATATTTATAGACTGCTACAGTAACTGCTACAGTAACAGTAACTCGGTCTGTGACGCTACAGTACGCTACAGTAACCCGATCCGTGAAGCTACAGTACGCTACAGTAACCCGGTCCGTGAAGCTACAGTACCCGGTCCGTGACGCTACAGTACGCTACAGTAACCCGGCCCGTGAAGCTACAGTTACAGTAATTACTAATTGCACCCCGCAATTACTAACTTCACCTGCTACAGTACTGCTACAGTAACAGTAATTACTAATTGCACCCCGCAATTACTAACTTCACCTGCTACAGTAACTGCTACAGTAACAGTAATTACTAATTGCACCCCGCAATTACTAACTTCACTCATGTCTCTCAACAAAGACCAAACCGTCCTTTCGTAAATCTATTTATTTTACACAAATATCACCCAAAATATCTTACTTAAAATTTTGTGATATTACACAATGTAACTCAATGATCAATGGTTGGATACACAACACTATTGATTCTCAGTTACAACCGGTCATACAATATTTTGATATTGTTAAGGAACTTTGGGAGGACCTTAAAGAACGATACTCAGTGGCAAATATACCGAGAATTTACTAGCTAAAAACAATCTATCTATGATGCGCCAACAAGGGATTGTGGGAACTTACTACACGCGAATGCATGCAATGCGGGATGAGATTGAAGCAAGTAAAAACCAGCCTCCCTGTGAGTGTGGAGCTAAGTGTGTTGTAGTCAAATATTTGAGTGAAGAATTAGAAAAAGAAAGAGTGTATCAGATTCTTATGGGGCTTAATGATGCTGTTTTTGGCACAATAAGGACACAAATCCTAAATTATCCAACTCTATCGAACATGAATCAAGTTTACGCATTGATGACGCTGGAAGAAACTCACCATGACATAGCACGAAATCGAGACACAAGGGCAAATGTGGTAGGTTATGCAACCAAAACAGAATCACAGAGTGAACCACATATGATTCCAAAAAAAAACTCCTGATCGAATTCCTTGTCCTCATTGTGGAAAGAACAACCATCATCCATCTCGTTGTTGGACTATTATTGGCTACACTTCAGGCCATGGCGGAGGCCAAGGGTGAGGCAGAGGACGTGGTGGCACATCTGGACACTACACACAAGGAAAAGTACATGTCGTACAAATAGCTAATGAGTCACAACAACATGAAGGAGCGGTTGTAGCATTTTCAGCTCTTACACCTGAAGTTATTAACAAATTGGTGGCTTTGGTTGAGCAACCACAAGAAAAACTTACTGGTAATGTCATTTCTTCTCAATGGCTCATTGATAGTGGAGCATCTCAACACATGACAGGAGATATATAGTTGTTACACGTGATTGAGAATATAAACTCATTGGCAGTAGGATTGCCAAATGGATTTGTGACATATGCTGAGAAATGTGGAACCATTGTGTTGAATCAACATATAACCCTGAAGAATGTTTTATTTGTACCTCAATTATGCTGCAATTTAGTTTCTATTTCACAGCTCTTACGCAATAATAATTGTCGAGTAATCTGCTCTAATAACAAGTGTATTTTGCAAGACCATGTGCTGAAGAAGGAGATTGGTATTGGAGTGGTTAGAGATGGTGTCTATGTGTTACAACATGAAGGTGCGTCTGTGGCAACAATTCAAGTTGGTGATTCGGTAAAGTTGTGGCATAGGCGTCTGGGGAATCCTTCACATGAAATTGTTTGTTTGCTCCCATTTCTTTCCAGTAGACAAAATTCCAATTTATGTAATAAGGCTAGTGATGCTTGTCATCAAGCAAAAATTATGGTTATCTAGAAAAACAAAGGCAGCAAATAACAAAATACCTACTATGGTAGCCGCAAATAAATTTGAAGGGCCCTTTGTTAACAGAATACCTACTATGGTAACAGCGAAATATATTTAAAGGGCCCGTTGTTAAAGCTTTTGAAAGATGTGATTTTAAGGTGATTCTGAGAAGATACATGGGATCCTTATAGATTTTCTTCCTCTTTCAGTGCTCATTATTTTTTAACAATTGTGGATGATTTTAGTAGAGCTATATGGGTCTATATGATGGGAGGAGAAGCTGAAACTAGTGATAGAATTCACAAGTTTGTAGCTATGGTTCAAACAATTTGCAAAAATAGTAAAAATAATTCGATCTGATAATGGCATAGAATTTAATTCGCATAGTCTGAAGAAATTTTATAGTGACTTGGGAATAATTACAAAATCTTCTTGCATGTACACTCCAAAGCAAAATGGTAAAGTTGAACGAAAACATAGGCAGACTTGAGGTGGCTAGAGCATTTCTGTTTCAAGCTTCTATGTTTATAGAATATTGGGAAGAAAGTATTTTGACTGTCGTCCATTTAATAAATCAACACCATTAAAGGTGCTTGGAGGAAAAATGCCACATGAGATATTACATGGAGGTGCTGCAAAGTATGATCACTTGCGGATTTTTGGATGCTTATGTTATGCCACCACTAGGCCTAAACCACAAGATAAATTTGCTTCAAGGTCACGACGTTGTGCCTTTGTTGGATATCCAATGGGAAAAAAGGGTTGGAAAGTGTTGGATTTAGAGACACAGGAGATTTTTGTTAGTAGGGATGTAAAGTTTCATGAGGATAGATTTCCTTTTAATCACATCCAGTTATTCACTTCAGATGTAAACATCAGACCATTGGTCCCTCAATTACCTTCTTGTTGTGCGACAGATTTCGAAAATACTGATGATTTGGTGGATAAGGGGAGTTGTCATCATAATAATGGCATGGAGGTATATAACAGTGGCGAATATACACAAGCAGAAGTTGTAGCTAAGCAGGTTTCTTCGCAGGCACAAGAGGAAGTTCATCAACACTAGTTACAAACACAACAGAGGAGCATGATTATGTATCAGATTCTGTTCCTACACAAACATGTCCAGAGTGAGCTCGAAAAGCACCAGAACGGTTGAAGGATTTTGTGCTTACTGCTGAAACACATAGACCATCACTTGCCACATCTCCTATCAATTCCAACTCCAGTACAAGGTATCCTTTCATCACTTTGTTAATTTTGATAAATTCTCTCCTAAACAAAGAGTCTTTGCAGCCTCTATAGATGCAGGATGTGAACCTGTGAGTTTCAAGGAAGCAATGCAAGATGCAAGATGGATCGAAGCTATGCAAAAGGAGATAAGTGCTCTTGAAGATAATAAAACATGGTGTATTACCGAGCTCCCCCCAGGAAAACGGGCTCTTCCAAGCAAATGGGTTTTCAAGATTAAATATCAATCCGATGGGACAACAGAAAGGTGCAATGCAAGGCTTGTCATTGCTGGGAATTATCAAGTTGCCGGTGAAGATTATAGTGAGACTTTTGCTCCCGTAGCCAAGATGGTGAGTGTAAGAACACTCCTTGTTGTTGCTGCTGCCCGCAATTAGGAATTACATCAATTAGATGTCCACAATATCTTCCTCAATGGTGATTTAAGTGAAGAGGTATACATGAAGTTCCCTTTTGGATTTAGTACTGGTTCTCGCACCAAAGTTTGTCGTTTACAAAAGTCTTTATATGGATTGAGGCAGTCACCACGGAACTAGTTTTCAAAGTTAAGCTCATCATTGAAGGAGTATGGATTCACACAGTGTCATGCAAATTACACATTATTTACATTAACCCGTGGAAATGCATTTTTGGCTCTTTTTGGTGTATGTAGATGATATAGTGTTAATTGGAAACGATACTCAAGCTTGTGTTGTTGTTAAGACATACCTGAACCGTTGCTTTAAAATCAAGGACTTGGGAAATCTCAAGTACTCCTTGGCATTGAGATTGCTCGTAGTAAGGAAGGTATCTTTTTATGTCAACGAAAATATGCCTTAGACATTCTTTTTGAATCTGGTCTTAGTGGATGCAAACCAGCCTCAATAGTAATGGAGCAGAATCATAGGTTACATTGGCTGAAGGTCTAGATTTTGATAAACCCGAGAGATATAGGAGGCTTATTGGAAAGCTTATATATTTAACTATTACCAGGCCAGATTTGAGCTATGTTGTTCATGTGCTTTCCCAATTCATTCAAACACCCAAAGTAGCTCATTTTGAGCCAGTTCTTTTAGTCTTGAAGTATGTCAAGGCAAATCTAGGACAAGGTTTACTTCTTTCTTCAAAATGTGATCTTCAGTTACATGCATATTGTGATTTCGAACCTTATATTCCCTGAGGAGGTTCTACCACGTGGATATGCTCTTTAATGGAACTTTAGCTTTAACTGGTCGTGACCAGGAAACTACCGGTTTCGCTTGGTGGGCCGGGAATGCCCGACTTATCAATTTATCCGGCAAACTACTAGGAGCCCATGTAGCCCATGCTGGATTAATAGTATTCTGGGCCGGAGCAATGAACCTTTTTGAAGTGGCTCATTTCGTACCCGAGAATTTGGTGTCTTGCCCTCTCACACGAAGATCAATTACTGGTTTCTTTATCATGCTTGGCACATCTCCTATTTCTTGGCGCACAAAGGAACAAGTCACGGTAGCAAGATCAACAGTTGAGGCCGAATATAGAGCCATGGCAGCTGTAACGGCTGAGCTCATTTGGTTGGAAGGATTTCTGACTTCATTAGGTGTTTCATATGCTAGCCCTATGGAGCTCTTCTGCAATAACCAAGTTGCTCTTCACATTGTAGCCAACCCAGTTTTCCATGAGCGTACCAAACATATAGAACTCGATTGCCATTTTGTGTGTGAACATCTTCTCAGCCGAGCCATTGTTACTTCTCATGTTTTCGCTCTAGCTCCCAACTTGCAGATTTGTTTATGAAAGCTTTGGGAAAATCAATATTTCTTACATTTCTTCCCAAGTTGGACATTTCATTCTTACACGCTCCAACTTGAGGGAGAGACTAGAGAGTTAGAGACGCTTATCTTTTTGTTGTATAGTTATAATTGTATAGAATGTTATAGGATGTTTGTTATGTTGTTTCCTTTTTATTTTCTGTGTTGCTGAGTAGAGTTAGTTGTTGTGATTTTATCTTTTGTTTGAGTTCAAATTTCAGTTGTACAAAAGTCTATTTAATAGGCATTCATTCAATCAATGGAGTACAACAAGTTAGATATCGAATTTTATCTTCTTTGAAACTAAAAAATAATTTGACATTTTCTATAATTAAAAAAGAAAATATTTTCTCAAACTAAGGTTTAATTTTTTTTTATGTTCGACACTAAATGAATTAATTAACGTAAGATTGAACTTCAAGACAAATGAATTTCAAAAATATAAATCAAAGAAAATTGATGGAAGAAAGAAATTAAGTATCAGGTACCGTTCGGTTGGTAGAGTGAAAGTGTTGGATTCGCTTCATTTTACTTCTCAATTTCTTCTCCTTAAGGATTAGAAAGGGAGACTAGACCACATACATGAGTAGAAATAATACTTCAATGTTTAGACCACATACATGAGTAGAAAAGGCATCAAATGGCATATGAGAATGCCAAAAAAGTTCTAAAATCCTTAACAAACCCCCCCAGCAACGTACACCTAAATAAAACCCATAACTCATAAGCCCCATAGCTTCACCTCAGCTCGATTTGTGAAGCGATAAATCATAAATCCAACTAAGAACAGAGCAAGTTTTGCTTCTACGTCCCCTGATTCCGGGTACGTACTCGCATTTCACTTTCCTTACTCTTATCGAGAGTTAGGTAATTTAAGGTTTTTAATTTCACTCTAAGATGGTATTTGTTTTAATTGTTGTGTTGAATTTGTCTTGGCTTCTGATATATACAACTAAAAAATAGAAGCAAGGATTATGGCTCGGATTTTGTCTGTGCAAAATTACTTCAACTGGGGCAATAGACCTAAGAAACTATACAAGCCACTACGGTGTTTGTAAAAATGTTTGAAACACTTTTTTGGTCATTTGGTACCTACAACTTTCTGATTTACAAAATGAGACATTTTTTAGTCATTTGGTACCACTAGCTAACCATATCAATGATCAATTATAATACTAATATTGTAATTTGAACTTAATTTTGTTTCAGCAATTGTATCCCGTGGGGTGTGACTTGTGAGCTGCTACAGTAAGAAAAGGAACAGAAGAAACCAGAATTGTTGTATTTTATTGCCGAAGGATTACCAGAAAGCAACCATGGATGGTAATGTCATCTCAGCCACAGTCATACTATTTACTTTATTGTCATGTTAAATTGTTTTGGTTTGGGTCACTTGCTTTAAAACCATAATGAAAAGGTTCAAATGTTTGGAAGATGAAAAATGTTGATAAACTTGTGTGTGGGTTTCAGTTGATGCGCAGCCAACGATGGATGAAACAATTTTGGTTGGTGATGATTTAATGACGGGTCCTCCATCACCTGTAGTACCACCAGAAATAGCCTCCCATGTACTCAAAGGTGTTGATTTGTGTGATGGAATTCTCAGGAATCTCTTTCTCTGTAAGTCCCACTTTTATTAACCAGATGTAGATGTTCTTTTTGTTAATTCCTTTGCTGGCATAAAATTAGAGACCAATTCATTAGAGGTACACATAACTTAGAGAAGGAAGAACATTGAAACCTTAATAATTAATTTGTATAAAAAAAGGAAATTAAATGCATAGAAAAGAGAATAAAAATTATATACTTGTTTTTTTAGCTTTATCATGTGACAATATTTTTATTTTTAATTATTGAACATTTATCATAAGATTGAACCTTAGAAAAAATAAGCTCTGAGATTTGTGTTTTTATTTTAATTTGATAGCTGAGAGTAGATGCAATGGTATGAATTAAGCAGTTGTTTTTCTTTGTTGTTTTCTTAATTAGAATTAAGTGGGAACATCAGCTCATGGGATTTTGAATGACTTTACATGTAAACAAAGTGAATAACCACGATGGTCTTCATAATCAACACTTTTTTGGGTATTACCAGACTGGAGAAGTTAAAGGATTAACTTCAACAAGGTTCAATCTACTGATAATGCCATGAGTAAACTGTGGACAGATATTTGTTGTTTGTTTTACAGGTTTTAATATTAGATGTCTGTTGCAACATTGCCGTATCTGAACATCTTATAAGCTTTATTTAAACCTTGTAGGCTTGCAAATCAATGACATCGAACCATTTTGTCAAGATGAAATTGCTTTATATAAACAATGTGCTGAAAGAAGGGTGAGACCATTGCTATCGCACATCTGTTACAGATATTCTTTTATTTGTTCTTGCTTCTTCTTTCTCCATCTCTTCCATTTTACTACTACAACTCATAACTTCTTTGAATGATTTTTAATATGTGAAATATTTACTGATTGTTATTGTTGGAAATTAAGATTTAGGACAATTCAGTTTGTTACATCTACCGTCACCTTTGATGTTTTATTTTGAAAAAAAAAATTGCAGGATAAGGAGATATGGAAGCGGCTTCAAGATAGTGAATTCAAATTAGGTTCATCAATGCCTCTAGATGAAGCCAAGGGGAGGGCATCTCAGCTTGAAGCAGAAGTTACATCATTGGAGAGGTATATTCAAATAGTCATAATGTGATCCATGTTTAGCAATTAGTCTAGAATGTTTCTTTGCTTTACATATCCTGAAGAAGCATAAAGCAAGCTTATAATAGATCCTTGAAGAATGTTTTTTCCTAAGATTTCAAACACAAAAATTCTGGAGAGTGCCTTCTGTAATTATTTCATTGCTTTTATTTTGAGGAAGCTGCAGCAGCATCTTGCTCTTCCTAAAGTATTATTGGACTTATCCCCAAAACACAAGTGATGCTAGAGAAGAATATTTGTTCTTATTATGTTGTCATTTGGGCTTCAAATGAATACATTAAAAAAAAATAAAAATTTAGGACTAAAAGTTTATTTATTTTTTATTTATAAAAGTGGCCACCAACATCTAAGGACGTTACTTTATTTCTATTGGCTGACATTGTTTTTGTCACTTTGGCCCTCACACACTTTGACAATATTTCTATGTCTTCAGTATCATGTAACACTTGGGTGTGTGAATGTGATGTTAGAATTTTCCATCTCTGGACATCTTATGTACCTTCATTTCAAATGTATAGGCGTCTAATTCTTGCTAGTGGAGTTGAGGGCATTGAAGGTTTCCGTCAAAGATGGAGCTTACATGGCCGCCTTACTGATTCCAAGTAAGGTTTATCATCCATAATTGTGTTTTCGCAACACTTTTATCTGTCTCGTGCTATTCGTGAAAAGCCTTTTCGTCATTTTATTTGTCAATCTTACGGGCTGGTTTTATTGGCTGTCCAGGTGAGTGATCCATAGATCTTGGAATTTCAGTTTCTAAATATCTTTTAACAAATTATTGCTATCAAGCATGATTATTGGATTGTTAAATGGTTTGGACCTGCCTTCCCGTCCCTATCCATATTGAATTATAGACAATAGTATGGTTAGATAGATGGCTTTACGGTTTACCTGTTGCACAGTGGTGTTAGCATCTGTTAATGCCCTTCGTTTACAACAACTAAATATTAATTGTTTATTTTCATGTGGTTGATTGCTGGTACTATGTATGTAATTATTCTTCCCCGCTTTTATTTACTTTGTGCAGTTGTATTTTGCCAAATGTAAATTTTATGCAGAAATAGGTTGCAGTTCTTAAAGCAGGGCATAGATAGCAGAAAAATGGGTTGAGTCCATTGGGGAATTAGCTACCAAAAATTGACTCTTGATGTGAAGATTGAACCGGCACGAGGGTTGCACCATGTCCTACTTGTCCTCCCAATATTTTAAAATTACAGAATTTCTATTACTTTTTTACCTGGTATTTGAATCTAACTAAGTGATAAATCAACCAAGAGTTTGATAAATTCTGATAAATTAAATAACATTTTATTCTCTGACAACTAAAAAAATTCTTTAAGAATAAGCCTTGTCTAATAATTGTAAATTTGTAGTGCAGTTTGCTTATATTATTCCTGAAACTGAAACTCTTTTAGGTTGAAGAAAAACCTTGAACCTCCTCCCCCTCCTACTAAAAAAACTTTACTTGAATAAAAATTGAGTCAACCCCTTCAATCCGCCTTTGTCTTGTAGAATTGCTTCGATAAGTTCATTTTTTCAATCTGGATGAATTTTTTATTTATTTTATATGATTTAATTTTTGGATTTTGTTTTATTAAAATAACAAAAAGAAGCCGAAACGAGACAACCCAACGCGACAGATCCCTAGTCCACCAGCCCAACGGAGATGGCCGTCTACAATTTACGTTGTTACCCAAACCCGAAATAATGAATAATTTAATTTTAAAATTTTCATGATTTTAAATGTGAGATGTAAAACCCAATAACATGGTGATATTTATTAGAATTTAATGTGAACTCAAATAAAAATAAATAAATAAATTGTAACTTTATTACCATTTAAGGTTATGTTTGATAAAATTGCTGAAAAGTTAATTAGAAGTAGAAAAATTGGTAGAGAAAGTTGAAAAATTAGCTTATAAATTATAAGTATTTAATAAAATTAATTGTTGAAATAGTTGAAAAATGTAAAATGATATAAAAATAATAAAATCATGATTTATTTAAAAATATAATCAGAAAAATTTTAATAAATATATTAAGAATAAAAAGAAAATATTTGGTTTTGTTTAACAAAATATTTTAACTAACTTTTAACTTTTTTTACTAGTTGAAAATCTTGTTTAATGTTAACAAGTTTTTTTTAAATAACTTCTTAGTAGTTTTTTTAGCATATTTTGGAACACTAGCTTCTAGTTTCTAATTTTTTATATTTTTTATATTTTTATCCTTAATATATTTATCAATTTCCTAATTATCCTTTTTAAATAAATCATGTTTTATTATTTTTCTGTCATTTAACACTTTTCAACCACTTCAACATTTAGTTTTATCGAACATTGATAATTAAATAAGTTAACTTTTTTACTTTCAGCTAACTTTTCAACTTTCAATTAGTTTTTTGACTAATTTTATCAAAAATAGTCAAAATATAAAAAGTTAAAAGTTAGAAGCTAGCATTTTAACTTCAAGTAGTGTTTCAAAAACATTAGAAACTACTGTAAATAATTTATTTATCGAACACTCAAATAAGTTTTCTCAGCTAAAATGTCTAAATCATTCTTAATTAAAGATATATTGTAGAAGTATAAAATTATTAAATAATAAATTAAGCTTAACTAGTTGTCTCTTTTTTGAGTTAATTGTCTCTTTAGAGAATTCAAAACGTAATGGGTATTTATTTTTGAAAAATATTTTATATTTTCAATTCACAATTCTTATTTACATTTTACAACAAAATATCATATTGTTTTCATTTTATTTTCTATTTTAAAAATATTTATATCAAAAATTAAAAATAATAAAAATCTATATTCACAATTTCATATACAAATATTTGAAATTAGGAAATGTCGAAATAATGTGATATTTTTATAATTAAAAATAAAAATACTTTCTTAGGCTAAATCCATGAATTTCTTTAGTGCATGATAAATGAATCAGTTTTAAATATAAAATTGAATTTCGAAAATAAATACCC
>PYAF01004402.1:894608-913231 GCA_007407185.1 Glycine tomentella | reverse complement strand
TTAGTTTAATTTGTGATTAATAGGAAGAATTAAATTAGGGTATTAAATTATTAATTATAATATTGATTTATTTATGATAGTTTAGTTTATTTTAGTTTAATTTTTAATTTAGAATTATGATGCTAAATTTATTTAGTTCATAACTATTTTAGTAAAGTTTTAGTTTAGTTTGTGATTAATAGAAAGAATTAAATTAGGGTATTAAATTATTAATTATAGTATTGATTTATTTATGATAGTTTAGTTTATTTTAGTTTAGTTTTTAATTTAGAACTCTAATGCTAAATTTATTTAGTTCAGTTTAGTTAGAAGTATTTTATGAAAGTTATAGTTTAGTTTAGTTTAATTTGTGATTAATAGGAAGAATTAAATTAGGGTATTAAATTATTAATTATAATATTGATTTATTTATATTAAGATAGTTATTAGATGGCTGATTCATCATCGTCTGATTATTTGCTGTCTGGATCCGATCATAAGAGTGAGTCCAAGGATCTGACGACCTATGTTATCCCTATCCTGTATAAGTGGGGTGTTCTGCGGAGGCGTACGCAGCGCACCCATGTTTCACTGGCTGTGTGGAACCAGGACACATGTCGAGTGTTAAGGACTCGACATGGTAAAGTCACGGAGGGGCCAGACTATGACAATATACCTAACATCGTTGCTGAGTTATTAGGGCAGGCTGGATTCCTACATGTCGCACGCATGCGACATATTTAGATATGCAATTTTGAATTGAATAAATTAAATTTTGTTTTAATTTAAACTACAAAAATGTTTTTGTTTATAACTATATATATGAATTGATTATTGTTATAAAAAAAATAGATCGATTTTGCGCTTATTAATGCTCTGGTTGAGAGGTGGAGACTAGAGACACATACATTTCACACGACGCAGGGAGAGATGACCATCACGATGGAAGACGTGGCTGGTATATTAAGATTGGCCAGCTTCGTCACCGGATCCACCTCAGACAACTAGGCCACCGTCATTGAGGACGTATTTGGTCATCTTCCTCAGGCAGAGGGTGAGCTGAAAGGTGGATTTCTGCGCCTATCTTACTTTGATAGACATTATGCGCATTGGGGCGAGGTAGCTGCGGATCCCCTGCACGTCATGCAGTCTACGAAGGGGCACATTGTGCGTATGATTGGAGCATGGATGTTATGCGACAGATCTGGGGGGAGCACTGTCACCTGTCGCTATGTCCCGTTGCTTGGAGGGGACTTCATAGACATAGGTAACTATAGTTGGATTCTACAGTCCTTCCACATTTGTTTAGACAAATGTGCGAGTGTACAGATCCACAGAGAAGTGACATTGGTGGGTGTCACGTGCTTCTTCAAATATGGGCATGGCTCAGATTCCCACCCATTGCTCTAGCTATTCCTTAGCCTACTCAGCCGGAGTGGCATTACGAACACAGGTATGTGTTATTATTTTCTGTAATTAAGTATGTCTTAATGAGTCTTATAAGTATTCTAATGTTAGTTATTTTGAAATTAGGTTTAATGCTTTAGGTCGGTTTCGAGCACATGAGCTTCTTTGGTATCGGCTAATATTAGTTCCCTTAGTCGGGATGAGGTACATATTGTTATTTATAATAGTTTTGGTCGATGTACTTTGATAATTTGCATTTGTGGTCAATGTACTTTCATAATTATGTGTTTAATTCTTTTGTGCAGGTGGTTTGGCAACCATATGCAGATTATCACTTCCTTGGTGCATCTGATCAGCAACGACTGTTGTGGATGGCTAATACTCCAGTTATATGCTTCCACCTGTCCTTGCGAGGTAAACCACATGATAACTGGGTCCGTAAGCTGAGACCCTTTCTATGGCGATGAGAGGTTAGGGACCGGCACATCGACCTTCGCCTTCTACTGTATGGGTTGTTGTCACCAAACCATGATTACATGGTTTGGTTCAGGGATAATGGGAAGTGATACGTGTCGAAGAGGGCTGCCAAGACTGGTCATGGTGTAAGTGTTGTTTAATTATAATTTGTGTACTTATATTCATTATTTAATGTATGGACTAATGTATTTAATTTGTAATTTGTAGATTGATGACCTAAAGATGTACTTTGCGATTGGCACTGAGCAGTGGCTGGGATACACCACCGAATGGGTGCATGAAGAGATTGGTCACATCATTTCTATCTTCAGAGAGACCTGTCACCTGGAGGAGGTAGGCTCACATGCACCCCATCGCAGCTTCAGCATGACCCACAAGTACATGTGGACGTTCCCCGTGGTAGACATGAGGGACATGGGCTAGAGTGTCGACGGAAAGCCATGCACCATGTTCCTGAGCCCATAGGAGCTCCCAAGCCTCAAAGTGATGGTTGTTTAGGCCTCCATTGATAGGCTCTACATACGGCAGTCAGCCTATGTATTATGAGGCAACTCAACAGGGGGACATGGGGTATGAGGTGGAAGCACTGGATAGTGAAGGTATGGAAAGCCACTAGTTCTAAATGTTCATAGAATCATTTTATTAAGGTCTGAACAATTCAGTTCGCATAGTCAGATTCCTCCACCAGCAGACTCCCAGACAGAGCCTGTATATTACGCTACTGCTTTGTCCATGGCATCAGGGGACGTTGGGGTTACAGCTTCTGGGAACAGTAGTGGTGTACCTGCTGCGGATTGGAGTGCTATCGATATTGACCGCTTGCTTGCTCAGGTAGATTATTCTCCAGGCGGTTGTGGGGAATGGCCATCATATGTACCACATGCCACCCCACCTCCTGATTATCCCTGACCATCATCACCAGAGCAGACAACTCCATACCCACCTGCAAATGTAGAGCCTTCACAGGCAGGCCCTTCTCAGGCCCGTGGTAGATGGAGGTTACCTGATCATCAGGCGCGTCATTATCAGTGGTCACAAGAGTCGTAGATTTAGTTTACATTGTGTTTATATTATTTGCCGTTTGTAATGGACTTTATTTAATCGTCGGACATTCATTACAATATTTTCGTGTAATGGACTTTATTTTTCGTGTAGGATTTACCAAAACAAGTCACGTAAAACATTTTCATCATTCACTCTATGCCAATGAATATACATGTCGCGTTAATAAAAACACACACACATAATAACAACATTTAGTAACATTAAATTTGACATTGACAACACTATGACGAATGCTATTAAAACACTTTGTGGTCCTTCATACGGTGGCCAATAAATTTGACAGAATGCATGCCTGCTACTCCATTTCGAACTGTATAGTGACATTGACAACACCACGACGCATGCCTGCTACACCATGTGGAAGGGTAAAATTTAGTCAAAATTGACAACACTACACACTATCGATAAAAGATAAATTTGAATAATGACATGTCTCAATCAACATTGGATTCCAAACAAGCCTCTATGAGAAAGACAACCACACAATTATAAATAACACAAGACACAGTTAACACTACCACACAACATACCTCCGCAAACGAAATTCAATCTCAATACTATGGTATTCTTAGGAAAAACAAGCACTCATACCATTACTAACTCCAAATTAGCATTCATTTTTTCAAATGGATTAATCAAACACAACCAAACCGGTGTTTCTTTTCAATGTCCTACCCCAATACTAATGTGAGTTCTTAATGAGTGTTATTTTCAGTTACTCAAGAGTAGAATGCACAACACCCTTTTGCTAACCAATGACCAATTTGTGGATGAAATCTACTACCGACAGTCATCCCTAGATGTAGGTCAACAATATTTTTTTCATTCTCTGCAACTGACAAATGATGATGATGTTTGCATAATGTTAATGTGCAATGAGCAATACCTGTGTGTTGGCCCTATAAAATTACTATGCACCATCAACAGAACAATCGATGGTATACTCAACCTACTTTGATCCACCATCGTCCTTACACATGATGCAATGCTATATTACAACGGCAAGTGGAACATACCATGACAAGGCGATTTTGTGGGTTATTCCTTCACTAGAACAAATCTAATAAGATTTGAAATTCCTTCAAGATGCAACATTGAAACATTTGAGGATGTCATCAAGCAAGTTGCGCCTGTAGGGGCTCCCCCTTATGGAATTCATAACTCACAGGTGGTAAGAAAATTGTCTTTTGACAGCTAGCCCATGTAAAATATTTAGAAAAATTAATCGAATATCACATAATAGAGTTGATAAGCAATGAAGACGTGTTAAAGGTGTTAGCAAAATCCAACTACTAGAAACATTTTTGTCCAATAGAAAATTTAGTTATTTTTAACAAACTAGTTACCCAACAAGCTCCAATAACTGATCAACATGTGACAATAATAGATGTAGATGTTGAGCATAATGTCCACTAGAATGATTCGAATGGAAGAAGACATGTTCACCGCACAACATCTTTCAAACTATTATTAGTTTGGTTATTTTCGTATTTCAAATGTTATTGTTAGAACATTCCGTTATTTTCAATTTATTAAGTAGTCTTTATTATGTTTGTCTCTCTGTATCTCATGTCAATTACCGTTATTCACGGTGTTTTTAATTATTATTAGGTGCAAGTACATGTGTTTAAATACTACTTAATTAAATTGTCCTTATTTATAATCTTGAATTGTATTATTTTCAAATTAAATTCTTTATTCATTTATTATTATCTTTAAACAAAACTGGTTCATAGGAGAAAAAACCCTATTTAAAAAAAAAAAAAAAAAAACATATACGAATTGCCAAATGATGCAAGTCTCAACATATTTTCAACAAATTTGTGATTTTTTTAAATGAAATACATTAACATACTACTTTTTAAAGAAACATCATAACAAAATCATGAAATAACACCACGATTAGGACAAGCTCTCTGATTATGTCCAACTTGCTTGCAAATACAGCATTTGACGCGTCTTTGACTTGTTTCGACTACGTCTATCTCGTTATGTATTCTAGTAGACCTTGAACAACCCTTTACACGCTACATGCACCTGTCAGGTATGAGAACTGGATCTTCACTCGGTGGAATAACACCTTCATTACCAATTGGTTTCCATGGCAATGAGTAAGCATGTACCAAATTACTTACCAGGAAGACATCACCCACATATTGATAAGGATTCTGACGAACATGTAAAGTAGCAGTTACGGCGTGACTACATGGGTATTTGAAGGCCTTAAACTTATCACACAAGCAAAAACGCTCACCAAGATTGACTGAATATGACCTCTCCCAGCCCTCGTCCACCTCAAATAATGTTTGATCAACATTATATATGTGTACATAGTGGCCTGTAGCAAGGGACCGATTATGCCTTATAGCATCAACCACATTTTTGCAATGTCGTTGTGAATGATCAACTTTTGAAGCAGCCGCCTGACCCTTGCATACAACATATTGAATCAATCTGTTGTACAGGTGCTTCACCAGAGCAGTGATAGGCATGTTTCTTGCTTTCTTGAACACCCCGTTTACTGATTCAGACAATTTTGTTGTCATATGGCCAAATCTTCTCTTATCTACATCATATGCACGTGTCCACTTTTCCTTATGGATACTATCAATCCATTCTACAACCTGAGGACTGGTATCACGAAATCGTGCAAACGCTATCTCAAAATCAATCATACAGAGAGTATAACTTGCAAAATAATCATACCATTAACACTATTCCGTTTATAGATATATCCATTTAATATATTAAAAATAGTTGCTAAGTATACGTAAATTCATCAGGGTCTTCTTTAATTTTTCATTCCTGAACCTTTGATTAAAATTACTAGCAATATGACGAAGGCAAAACACGTGATGCGCATAAGGTGGTTGTCAACCAGCATGATTCTCCACAACAGATAATATGCTTTAGTGCCTATCTGAAATGAGACATATGTTTTGCCTTTGGGTAACGTGGAAGCGAATGTTAGCAAGGAAGTATTCTTAGGCTTCTAAAGTCTCCCCCTCAACAATGGCAAATGACAGTGGTAGACATTCATTATTTTCATCCTGAATTGTGGCAATCAACAATTTCCATTTTTACTTGCCATATAAATGAGTCCCATCAATTTGAATCATGGGTTTGCAAAAATTAAAAGTCTCGCAACATTGTCTGAAAGTCTAGAAAATGCGATGAAACACACGCTTTGCCCGTATCAATCGATATCCCACAAAATACTCGTTTGTTTGAATATCATAAAAAGAACATGGTGAAAAACGAAGCATGTAGCCACACCACCTGGGCAAAAATGCATAAGATTCTTCTCAATCCCCATAAATCATAGCCATTGCTTTCTGCTTCGCATGCTAGGCATTTCGATATGAAACTTTAAATCCATACGAATGGGTGATCCTCTCCTGAAGCAATGCAATTGACACAGATGGTTCCTCCTTAATCATTTCTAACAATGAAATTGTAACATTCACATTAAGAACATACCTTTAAAAACCATTATTAAAGACATGTAGAAGAAATTGAAAAAAGAAAATACCTACTACAAGTGAAGCAATAACATCAGCATCAAGCTGTCTGTGACCCTGTGTAATATGGTCATTTAGGCAATTGTGTTTTCCACCCCATTTTGAAACAAGCCACTTCTCACCGTACGTTGGTTTAATCACCCTAACCCTCTAGGGGCAACCCTCGTTATGAGCAATACTCCTCATGCTAAACTTGTTAGGCTTGCTTTCAACCATAATTGTTTCTTGGTGCTCCTTCATGAGATTCCGCTTAATTGCAAATTGCGCATCCTTTTTAGATGCAAATTCCTGTTTATCAAACAACTCATCCCCTAATTGTCATGGACCCTACACTAAACCCGAACCCAAACCAGAATCGCTAAAAGATTCTTCTTCGCTTGGATGACTGAAATCAATATATGTGTAATGTGGAATTTCATCCTAAAAAGGAATGACCTCAGCACCTGCACATACAAAATCAGTTTAATAAACATATCAAGCAAATAAAATACTATAACATACAAATATACATATATGACTACATTTTTATTGATTTCACTCATCTAACATACCTTCAATAGGTTCTTTTGGTTGAGTAAATCCAATGTCAGGATGACGACGAATTTGAGACTACCCCACATCATTATCTTCTTGGAATTCAATCACATGCACACGACAATCCTCATCATTATCTGACGCACTAGCATTCTCCTCAAGAAGACGATCTTCCATTGCAATATTTTCATCATCGTCATCCTCTTCATCCTCATCCATAACCCAAGTTGGGTCATGTTCATCTTCCTCATACATGTTTACAATTGGAGTAGCATATGATAATGTATTATGTGCAGAATTTAAGCAACTAACCTCATGTGTAAAACAACATCCTTTACTTCGGTAAAATCAATGTACAACTCTAAACAATCTTTCCTTGACTGGTTGAAAAATTCTTCCATTACCATTTCTATGTCTTCATCATCCAGTACTTGAAACCCCATGTATTGTTCATGTTGCCATAATCTTACCATCAACAAAGTGATACATCGGTTATCTTTCAGACCTAATTTTTGTCGTATCTTCTCATGCAATTCACCTAGTGTTTAGTTTCGTTTGATAAGTGTCATCCTTTTCTCCCCTTCAAAAACAACAGCCTGTCACCCTTCAACTTTCCTTCCATTAAAAAATAACACAACACGAGCACACTCACCACCTGAACTCATTTCTTGTCGTCAACAAAAACAAAAACTTTTAATATCAATAAACAATAGAATAATAGGAGATTTAGAAGATAAGGTGTGAAGAAATGGGTTTGGATAGGAGGTTTAAATAAATTAGGCCAGCTCAAAAACGCCCAAATTGGGTGTAACTGAACACGCCCAAATTGCCCCATAACAAACTTAGTGAGGAAGACATAGACGCGAAATCAGAGCTTTCCAATCATCACACAATGCCTAAGAAATAGTCACACAAACAATGATTTGAATCCCCCTTCATTAGGTCAAAATTTATTTTGTTATAGCCTTATTAACACAATATTAGAAGTCCCTAACAATGTAAACATCAAGGGGTGCATTCTAACATTTTGAGGTCAAGCCTTAACTTTTCCACGCTTAGTCTGGCAAGGGCAATAGTAAAAGGAGCTTTATGATGCTTCCAAGTTAAACCTCAACTTTCTCATGCTTTAGGCTCAAGATGACAATAGCAAATTAAGTGAAAATTTTCCTCATAAACTTGTTTTCAAAGGTGTTTTAACTTGTTTGTCCAATGTAACTTTTTCTCAAATCTACAAAACGTATTCTTTGCCCACAATTAAACATTAAAAATCTAATAAAACCCACAATTAAACATTAAAAATCTAATAAAAATTCTAGTAGATTAAAAACACTGAACATATACAATATCTCATTAGTAATGAAATGACATGAATTTAAATTCAAACAAAGTTTTAAGCTAAAAAATGTAAGATAAATGCTAATATACGTAAGTATAATAAATATAATTAATACTCGAACTCAAAACTACTAATCAAATTATAATAAATCAATTAGACTCAACTGGGTGTACATATAATAAAAGTTATATTAAAAATAATATTAACCTTAATATTTTTTTATCTATTAATAATGATAACTTTTGTAATATGTACAATGTAAAGCAAAAAAATGTTAAGTGGGATTATTAAATTCACGTACTTGTTAGCATAACTTCGTTGCGGAGATAACTCATTCACCAACTCTAGAAAGAAGGTGAAATGGTAAAAATGAGGAAAAAGTAATTTTTTTTGGTTTATACAGGGATCAGATACGCTCGCTTAGATTAAGCGTAACACCTCCATGTCACGTCCAATCTAAGCATGTTCAGTCACAATCAATTTGGACATGTTTAATTGTCCCATAATAGTAAATAGTTTGAAAAAAGTTTCAAATTTGTAATTTTTTATTAAAATAGCACTAATTTAATTTTTTTTGCCTAGAAGTTTACCTAAATGTTAGGAGGGGCATTACTGGAAAATAAAAAATGATGAAACCCCAAGAGCTGAAAACCCTAGTTATATATTGTGTCTCACCCTGCCACTCATGTGCCTCTCGTCTCGCTCTGCACAAACCCTAACACCAAAGCCAGAATCGAAATCGCAATCCAGCGAGTGAGTATTCTTTCTCTCACAACTCCAATTCCATTTGCTCGTGTTGTTGATCTGTGTTAACTAACAGTTGTTGTTGTTCGCTGATTTTGAATTCAGATATGAAGGTCGTCGCTGCATACTTGCTCGCAGTGTTGGGAGGGAATCCATCCCCTTCTGCCGATGATATCAAACACATCCTCGGCGCAGGTCCTTCCTTTATCCTAACTTCTCTTTCTTTTTCTCCTTTTTTTTAATATATTATGATTATGATTACTATTATTGAGCGTTTTTGATTTATGGGTTATAGGTTGAATTCTGAACTGGGTTCGCAATAGCACTTCTTTTTGTGTTCAATACTAGAATGTGGGGGGAAAGTACCTTAATTTAATGTTAATATAGTTTGGGATTTGTAGAGTTGGTTAGTAGAAAACTAAAATTATACCGTGAGAATGAGATGTAGTACAGTATTTTTCTTCTCAAAGTTATTGGTGATTGATTTCGTAAGCGTTGTGCTTGTTGTGTTTGTTGATATTGCCACAAATCGCGGACAAGTGCGGCGGATGTGGTTCCAATTGCGGTCGCGGACAGTTAAAAATATCTTGATGTTGCGGCCCAAATCATGGTCGCAGACCGTTTTTCAAAACCTTTAGCCATGTGTTATTTTCTTGTTGATCTGTCTTTGCTGTTTTACCTATCTATTCTTGTCAAGGATTTTTATTGTGGGAGGAAATGTAATTTTTATAGGTAGGAGCATTTTTTTTGGTTGATTAGTATATGGAGTCCATGATGAAGTGAATAAAACTTTGATTTTGAATTGTTTGGAGTGATTGTTTTGTGTCTTGTTTGTGATTTATAGTTGGAGCTGAGGCCGAGCATGAGTTGATTGAGTTGCTCTTGACTGAAGTCAAGGGAAAAGACTTCAATGAGCTACTTGCCAGTGGAAGTGAAAAGATGTCTGCAGTGTCTGGTGGTGGTGCAGCGGTTGCCGTTGCTGCCGCACCAGCGGGAGGTGCTGGTGGTGCTGCTGCACCTGCTGCCGAGGCAAAGGAAGAAAAGAAAGTAGAAGAGAAGGAGGAGTCTGATGATGTAAGTTTCAAACTTTTGGCAGTAATTGTTAGTTTGTTATTGTTTAGTAAATTCGTAATTCTCTGCTAATGATTGTATGTATCTTCTTTGTTCTGCAGGATATGGGTTTCAGTTTGTTTGACTAAAAGATCTGAAGTGTTTTTGTCTTACATTTGCAGTTCTATTTAGTATTTTAGCCCAATCACAAGGTTTTGTTACCTGAGTTACATATTGTTTTAGGTTTATGGGTTTTGCTTATTCACATTGGAGACAATTTAATGTTATCTGATATAATTTAGTAATGTTGGAATTTAATTTGTTTGATGTCATTGTTATTTAGAATATGAATGGTTTTATTAATCGTTGAAATTACTTTCATTTTGAAAAAAAAAATGTTTTAAATAATAATCAGAATCTGTAAAGAAAATCAAACTTCTGACTATTTTGTGGAGTATTTTTTTAATACCTTCTAAAAAGAGCTCAAGTTATAATGTACTTTTCATAAATCTCCAAAACTAAATCACTTGTATCTTCTGAGAATCACCTTAAAATCACATCTTTCAAAAGCTTTAACAAAGGGCCCTTCAAATATATTCGCCGTTACCATAGTAGGTATTCTGTTAACAAAGGGCCCTTAAAATGTATTTTGCGGCTACCACAGTAGGTATTCTGTTATTTGCTGCCTTTGTTTTCTAGATACCACAATTTTTTGTTCTCTGCCTAGAAGATTATATGGGAACAATGAAAGAATAGGAAATATCAATTATCCCCTGGTTAACTGGTTCCTTTTGCTAGTTACTATTGAGTTCAAGGCGTGAAAATTGTATAACTGTCGAAAGTGAGTGACTGTTCATTGGAATTGTTAGTCTGAATTCTCATAAGTCCGATAGCATTGATGTACATCGGAATTCTTTTTCTTTATAACAGCAAATGATGGTGTAAATAAATCCTTTCATGAATTAAGAGTATTATTCCTTTCATTAACTATAGTAAATTAAGTAGAACATGAAACATGAATAAATTGATCCTAGTTACTCTTCATAATAAAATAGAAGGGGGGAGACATTTTTGAATTGGGAATAGAATCAATGACTTTAAAAAAATTGAATAAGGAATTGTTTAAAGTGCATTTATTCATTTCTACTTATTGACTTGAATGTCATTATAATTGTGACACATTCATAACCATTATTGTTGTCACCTTAATTATCATTTGTTAATATCTTTACTATTGATCTATCGTTATCATCAAAACTATCATCATTCGTTAACCAATAATCATTGTCATTTTGTTTGTCTCTGCAATTATTTGTACCATCAACATCTTTACAAATCATCACCATGATCATTGATCCCCGTTTATTATCGTTGTAACTAGTTAATCCTTATCATTGATTATCACACATGTATAAACGAAGATAGATAGTGTTGTTTGTATTTAATGTTAATTTGAAAGAAGAAAAATCCTTAAATTGAAATTTATTTCCAATTTTTAAAAATTCAAAATTAAAAGTTGACAATTATCCCGAATAGACTATAATTATGAGATAATATCTTGTGACCCAACAACTTAGTAGGACAAGGTTAGGAGAGATTATCAGGTTGACTTGGTTTAATTATCAAGTTATGATAAAAGGAAAAAAGACATCAAATTTTTTAAAATATTTATCTCATTATTTATATTAAGAAATTTATAGTTATGTAAGAAAAACATATTTCTTGTTTATTAATTGACTAAATATTTATTCTACTTAATATTTAATTTCCTCATATCTATTACTGTATATCTTATTAATTTCTTTACTCAATATGTTAAAATAAAAAATAAAAAGGGACTATAAAGTGACATTTTTTTAAAGCTGGAGAACTAAATTCATCAATTTCAAAATATAGGAACAAAAACCAAGTTTGGTCAAAACTAGGGACCAAAAACACATTTTCCCCCTTCTGGTAACTTCAAATTTCTTATGTAAGAAGCATATCTGGTAACACTACCAATTTAACGAATAAATGTTTTATTAAACTGCAAAGTCTAGTCTAAACACTTATTATAGGTTTTTAGATACGACCACCCAATTAAGGCTACGCAAGAACCACCTGTATTAAGAGCCTTTTCCAACGGCAGGGCTATCCTCAGTAGCTCACAGATCGCGGAAGCTAGTGTCCCAGAGACTCGATGAAACACTAATGTCCATGTTTTATTAAGGGCAAATTAAAAAGGTAATAAAAAGGCAGGTATATCGTACATCAGGTATAGTAGCAGAAAAATTATACGTCAAGAAGTGATTTTGCCTAACTGCATTCCATTGGCATGCAAAGCACATTACACTGGCAAAGCAGACCCATTAGTCAGATAAAGAAAGATGGAACCTGTGACAAAAATGTATGCATGAAAAACAACGCCCATCCTGTTAAGAATAATCGCCTCAGTTCATAGGAACCCTGTGAAGCTAAGGGAAGAAACATGAAATCATCCTGTTAAAACTTCTTCAGCCAAATATCATCTATAAATATATGAATGACTCCATCAGCCATACAAACCAAGAACCTTCAAGACTTTGGTACAGTTACGTTTAGAATTTTAACATCTTGATATGGCTTATCGTTCCTGTCTGTCTTCACTTTTTCTATAGCCTGCCAACATCAAAGTTATCAATTGGTTAGTCTTATCAGATAAAAAGTCAGGCTTTAATCAACAAGACCTAAAAATAGATTTTAACACAATACTACATCATACCCACATCACAAACATGGAAAATGTTTGTGGCGAGTGATTCTGAATGAGCACATGCTTGTACTAAATGGTTATCAAGAATAGATGCCAATTTACCTGTACAACATCCATTCCCTTGGCAACTCTACCAAATACAGTGTGCTTGTTGTCCAACCATGGAGTAGCCACTGTGGTTATAAAGAACTGAGAACCATTTGTATTTGGGCCCGCATTTGCCATTGATACTGTGAAAGGCCTATCATGCCTCAAACTGCAAGAGAAAAAAAAATCATTTGCTCTAAGTTCCATCTGAGGCAAAACCATACCAGGAAGTTTCCACATGCCATCGGCATATCCCCCAACTAATCATTAGCCCGGAGTGTGAAATCATGATATTTTTTGCATATAGTAACAGAACGTTTGTAGACAAACTTCATTACCTTTTATGAAATTCATCCTCAAATTCTCTCCCCCAAATAGACTGCCCACCAGTGCCATCTCCTAAAGGATCTCCTGTTTGTATCATGAAGCCTTTGATGACCCTATGAAAAATAAGATTGTCATAGTAGCCATTTCGGCAGTGAGTAGTGAAATTCTCCACAGTTTTTGGACATTCCTCTGGGTACAATTTCATGTGAATATCACCCATAGTGGTGTGTAGAATCTGCAAAAGAAGAATTGGTATTGTAAAGCTATTTTTGGGGAACATACAGGTAACCATGTGATTTACAAAAAATTATATAACAAAACCAACTTACATGTAAAGAACGTGAGGAAATATTTTTCTTCTTTTGATAATTATTTAAATACAAGAATATACAGCTGAGAAACAGATGTTTCTAATTTAGAGGTTATTTCTAGACAACTTTTGTTTTTTTTGAGACATTAAAGTGAAAACTTCCATGAATTAATTTGCCAGTTACAACAGTGCTAAAGGCCTACATCCTATTCTAGTAAACCAGGATCATCACGAGAGGGTTGAGGAAGGTCCAAGTCTAACCCTGGACCAGACCATAAGACGTAATTACTTATGGCCTAGTATAGGATATCTTTCCATTCTGCTGAAAAGAGATAAGCACTAAGAAAAGGACTATTTTGTATTAAATGTGTTCTTCCACAATATGGAGGGAATAACACTATCATATGGTTTTTATGAGATACAATAAAAGAGTCAGAAAAGATCTCTTATAGTAGTCTAGTATAAGACCAACGTATCTAAGATCCTTTCTACAGAGCTACCGAATATCCCCCCAACCTGTTGGAGTACCAATGGTAATAGAAAAATTTAGGAATGAATCTTCCCATTAACATTAAGGTTAGAAGACCTAAGCCCCAACAATAGAATAAAATGGGTAAGCCTTTGGAGTTTGAAGTGCAAGTGTAAATTCCAAACCTACTTTAAGGCAAACATAGATAGCTCACCACATTGTCAGGAAGTGATGTTGTAACTGACTTTCCAATATCCGATACTGCCAAAAGTTCATCAGCAGGTGGCTTTTCATTGAACACATCTCTTCCTTTAGTTGCATCTTCAGGCTCCTCTGGCTCTCTTCGACTGATACATGACAAACTCCAAAACTTAGATACAAGTTGGATATATATTTGCATGCCATATGATTGATAACAGCATGCATTAAATAAAATGAACAACTCAATGCACTGAGGGAAAACACTACCAGACAAAAATCGCCATATTTATGAATATGATAATATCAAATAATAAAACTACATAACTTTGGATTTCAAAGTAGGGGTAAAATGGTCAGTAGAGTTTACTTACCTGAATAAATATATCCTGTGCTTTTTGAAGGCGCAACACAGGAGAGTGGGATCTGTCAAAGGCTCCTTGCTCTCATTAGCATTTGCAGCTGCTGAAGGGATCTTTCTTACTTTTTTACTATTTCGATCCCCTTGATATAAAGCTATTCTTAAGAACCTATCATTATTCTCCACCTTTCCAAGTATTCGAGCAACTTTATTGGTGTGCAGATTAACAATCTATAAGCATACAGAAGATGTAAAATACATAAGGGAATGGAGTTCCATCTAGTTGCAATCATTGCATTAGTAAAAAATGAAAAATTATAATTATGGAGAGGTTGTATAACAGAAAGAACTGAAGTGATTGTAACCCTTGAGTATGAAAAAAATCTCACTTTAATCCCAAGCAAGGTTGCATATATAAGAAAATTGGAACTTTCGTCAAAAACTGCATTTGGAAGTAGTGCACTTTCTGTCTTCTCTATTTCCTTCTCGACAGCCATTCTTCGACCAAAATCAATGGCTTCCAAGCGGTATAATGGAGCATCACTTCTTTGGAGATCTTGAGCAACCTATCAATAAAGCAATTCATTTACCATGTGTCCAAAAAGCAACAAAAGGGTGAAATTCTGGAACAACCATTACCTCCAGGGATTCATCATAAACTCGCCTTAGTTTACCTGTACCGAACCAAAACACACGTATTCTCCGGTCAGGTGATGTAATGGAAAATTGCTTACCATCTGGACTAACCTAAAAAAGATGCAATGCAGTCAATAATTAACATCAAGTTAAACACCAGATATCTAGTACCTTTCATAAACCATCTAAATAATGTAATATTGAATTATCAACTATAAGTCTGGAAGTATGTTCATACAACTGAAGTACCTCAATAGCCGAAACAGAAGTCTTGCATTTTGCAATTTCAAAGAGGTTAGTGTCACTTTTCAATTTAAAATCGACCCTACAAGTGCCCAAGGAAAAGATTAAAGTGCATTTGTAACTGCACAAATTCAAATATCCAAAACTCATGCAATTAAGAATTTCCAGAACTGTTATATACAAAACTAGTATATAGAAGAAAAAAATTACTAATGCAGTCACAAATTCACAATGTATGACAACCATACAATGTTTCAAATATTTGGCAATTCATGGCATATTGGCATTGCTGATTACAATACTGATTCATTTTGTACAGGCTATGTTTGTAAGCAACTTATTGGTTGCCCAACTCAGAAGCCTTAGATCAGTAGCCAGGTCTAAGGTGCCAGCAAGGAGGCTATAAGACAGCATTAGACATAAGTTTGGAAAACATGCCACTTCTGGATAGAATAGCAAATATATATTGTCTGGCAGGATTAGAGTGAAACATTTATAATGGAATATTTGGAATCAATTTCTAATTTTCAAAATTAAACTAGTGAGTTCACCTCAAATTGACCAGATCAACATCTAGATCCATGGGTCCAGTCAATAGCATGTTGATAAGAATGATCTTAATAAATATGCAGTATTGTTTTTTAGCCCCATCTAAAACTATTGATAGTTTATTAATATGAGATCATCCTAATCATATTATTGGCTTCAGAATTTACGGTTTGAAATTATCTTAATCCATTCATTCACAACAATAATAGAGCGAAGCATCTACAAGTTTGTAAATATGTTTATGGTGTGCATATGTAATCTAAGACACAAGGAACTTTATGCACAGTCAGCCATCAGTATTTGAACCATGATGAGTCATTTATACTAAATGAAACAAGGCAGAACTAAAATAATACAAAAATAAGCACATACTCATTCTCTGGGAATTGAAGTGTAGCAGGGCTCCAGTATTCAATTATCCCCTTTGCATCTGCTGAAAGTACAGAATCAAATACAGGATTGTACTTCATAACTTTAATAGGACCCATATGTATCTGAACAAAGGAGCAAGGAATGATACAATTATGCATTTAAATTGCGGAAAATATCACCAAAAAAGAATGTTAATGCATTTTGAAGAGCCATTTATATTAAAGTTAATTTAGAATTGGAACCTCTTTGGAGATGATAGGATCATTTGTACCAGCCCGTGCATCATATATGTGCACAAAAGATGAGTTCCTATCACTAATGGCTAGCCTAGCTTTGACATCCCCTTGTTTGTAAACCCATTCAACAGCACCAGGAATATACGGCAAGCGAATCATGACCATCATGTCAAAGTTGACTACATCATATATTTTCACAGAGCGGTCATTTGATATTGTACAGCAAAGCAGACCATCAATACTAACCTGCACAGCTGAAATAAATCATGGTTGATAACAAGCATAACAAGAAGATATAGAAAATATATTGTTATGTTTTCAATGCCCAGCAAATCAGGCTATATTGTCCCATAAAAAAACATATCAGGGAATTGAAGCAAAAATCAATTAAATTACATATGATTTATAGCAAAAGGGTTATGTTATGTCAGGTTAACAAACTTACAGCTAGACCTTCAATTGGACCAAGATGAGATCTGAAGTGTTTGGCAAACTCAATACCAATAGGCCTTTTCTTCCAAAACTTCAAATGACCTGACAACAAGAAGCCACCCACCCACAAAGAGATAAGCCTAAATGTCATTGCAGCAAAAATAACTATTCCAAAGATTAAGCTAATTAAATCAAGATCCATATGCTGACATATGTACAACGTTGCAACTGTATTGATGCTTCAAGTGCTACATTGCATGGATTATTTTACTTTATGAAAAAAAAGAACAAATAATTGGACTAAAGTAGAGGTAAGGTAACAACTAATAGGATCACTCGTAATTAATCACAAATCATAATTCGTCAACCAGAACATGGTTATACCATCGGCACTTCCAGTGATGAAAAATTCGGCAGCTGAAACAGCCACATGTGTAACCACATCACGGTGCATATAACTTTTCTCGTACCTGGATTAAAAAACAACAGTAAGAAAACTGCCGAAATCAATTCGAAATTGCTCAATTTAAGAAACCCTAATTCAGAAAATGTAGTCTAAGAGGCGCAGAAAGTGACATGTTTGCAGAGGGTAAGGCGTCGAGGTAGGCGTGCTCGAACTGAAGGGGTCGCTTGGGCCGGGCCCGAGGGGCCGGGCCCGGGCCTATGACCTGTTCCTCCTCGCTTGCGTTGGCGCCATTCTCGTGTTCCTCCGTCATCTTCAAATGCAGCAACACTTTGAACTGAATACGACTAAGAGAAACAAACGCAAATATATTCTCCCCAGTAAGATGAATGCAGCAAGTGAAAGTTTCTGGGAAATGGAAATGGGGTGAACAGAAGCCTCTTCTGATTTTTTATTTATTTGAAGAGCTAAACCCTAAAACGGTACGTCGTTTTTAAGTGTAATAACGGACAGACGACGTTGGATTGGACAGTACAACTTCGGTATCTGTTCTTTGTTGCTAGCCCAGTCCAAACAATCTACTAATTGGCTAATTGCTGCCTATTTTGATAAAAAATAAATAAGTTAGAGATTTATCACAAGATTCACAACTAACAGAATTTAGTACCTAATTTTTTTAAAAAAAATCCCTTAATATTACAGTTTTTTTTTACCATAATATTACAGATTTATTATAACAAGTTATATTCATTGTATTTAAAATGTAAGGTTTATCAAATACATGTTTCTAATAAATATTACTATTAAACAGAATTTGTTGTTAACATTTTTCTTAATATTTTGGTGGGAATAAATACTATAATATGATTAATATTACATTTTATTACAAATTTTATTAATACCTTTATACAAATACTACATGTAAAATCAAATATATTTAATATCTTAAAATATAAAATATTTTGAATTCTTTATCTAGTTTGTCATTCATATGTGTGGTTAACTGTTTAAGTTATATGTTTGTGTTATGAAGTCATAATAAATCTTACATGTTTTTTAATCCGAACATGATGTAAAACTGAATTACAACATAGATTTGTGTTAACATTTAGAAAATCATACATCCATACTAGTTATGATTGTTGTTGTTTAAGTA
>PYAF01004402.1:879908-894508 GCA_007407185.1 Glycine tomentella | reverse complement strand
ATATTTTGAATTCTTTATCTAGTTTGTCATTCATATGTGTGGTTAACTGTTTAAGTTATATGTTTGTGTTATGAAGTCATAATAAATCTTACATGTTTTTTAATCCGAACATGATGTAAAACTGAATTACAACATAGATTTGTGTTAACATTTAGAAAATCATACATCCATACTAGTTATGATTGTTGTTGTTTAAGTATGTGTTTTAGCGATTTTTGTTTTTTATATATAGTAATTATTTATTATGGATGTCATTAAAAAATTAAATTAATCAATTGAAAAAATTAATTATATTATGTATTAACTTGTTATTAAAAATCTTCCATCACATGTAAACTATCCTTTTATAGTTTTAGTCATAGTTTTAGAATTCGGACCGATCCGACCGATCGGATCGAAAATTGGTGGGTGGATCGGGGATGTCATCAACCCAGATTAACCCGCTCTAACTCGGTCGAGTCAATGATCCAATCGACGACCCGGACCAGATCACTCTTTTAAAAAATAAATTGTTGTTGAACCTAAACGCGTCGTTTTTTATTAGGTTTTCAAAATCAAAACTTCTCTAGCTCTCTGCGTCTATGCTTGCTGTTCCAATCTCCAAAGTTCCTTCTAGTTCCAAGTTTGCGCAGATTCAGTCTTCGTCCATGCCGTCCAATTTGCGCGTTGCGCCGCCACAGCGTGGCCATGTTGGTATTGTCTTCCTCGCGCAACAGGCTGCATCGTTGCGCTGCTCTGGTCTTCCTCATGCAACTCTCTTCTTTCTCGTCGTCCTCGCGCAGCTCTTGTCTTCCATCGAAGCCTCCAAGGTTAGAACCCAAGACTTTAACATATTTAGGTGTTATTATGTCAAGCCATTCAATGTGTGATATTTTATCTGCTTTAATTTCATACAAATGAAATTGCTGAGAATATGTTGTTTGATGTACCAATGTAAAAAAGGATTTAGTTTTGGATTGTGTGGACCAAAATAATTCATATGAATGCAAGGAAGTTTGTTCACTCTCTATCATCTTAAAAAGCCTTCTGGAAAATCATTAGCCATCCATTTGTGCCTCTGAAACACCTATGCTTGTATTTCGATACTTCACATACTTGTATTTTGAGCGAAATATGTGTGAAGTATTTAGTGTTAGACTTATAATTTATATGTTATTTTTATTAATGTTTTAAAAAAAATGTATTAATTTGAATTTGTATTTGTATATGCAGCATTATGATTGTAGCTAATATGAATATATTATTGTAACTGTACTCCTGTAATTCATGCCTCCTTCAGTACTTTAAGGGTCACTACTTAATTGATAAGAAAATCTTGTAAAAGCATGGGAAGATAGATATTGTCATGCGGGTTAATCGGTTCGACCACTAATCAAGTCATGTGGGTCAATTAGTAATCCACTGGTTCGACCACTGACTGGGTCATGCAGGTCAATCAGTGACCTACCGGTTTGGCCACTGACCCAATGACCTAGTACCCTTACCGGATCAGTTATCGGGTCGATTTTTAAAACACTAGTTTTTGTAATTATTGACAAGATAAATTTTTTTTAGAGAAAATAAAATAAATATGGTAGAGATACAATATAAGACCAAAAATGCAAAATCCTATAAAGAGAATAATGAGATAAAGATAGTCAAATTGAGGACATTGGAATTCTAAAAGATTCTTCATGCAAAATTAATATTTCAATTTAAGAAGAAACTAGAGTATATTTGTGTGTAATGTAACACTAATACTTTGTTTGAATTATGAATGCAATATAGAGAAAAGAAATAAGAAGGGAAGCTTCCTAAGGTGAAGGAAAGCTTCCAAAACAATGAAGAACAAAGTTTTATTAAGGATTATAAATTAAATATTTAAATAATTATTTATTTTGTGTATCAATATAATAAAGTGTTTTATATGGGAAAAAAATTCATTGTGCACTTCAATGGTTGTAAGGTTAATAACTGTGAGAAGAAGAAAAATCATTTTAAAACTCGAGAGAAAGCTAAAAAAATATTTGATCATGAAGTTATTGGAAGGGTCTTGATAACTAAATATATACAACTTAATATATTATTTTGTTGTTAATTTATTATTAAGATATAATTTTCACATAAAGAGACGTTGAAATGAAATCAAGCACATACTTTATTATCTTTGGGATACAATGAATACTAGCTTGTTTTATTCAAATGTTTTTAAGATAAAACTAATTGATTATGCATTTAAGATAAAACTAATTGATTATGCATACTATACGGTAGATCCCCATAAAGTTAGATCACAAACAAGATACTTGTTTATATGTGGTTGTACAATCATTTCATCGTTGTTTGTGAAACAAATCATAACCCATCATCTAATGTGTTGAAATTTTATCATCACACGAGACAAGTTAGAATGTATTTGTCTATATTCTTCTTGTCATTCGTTATAGGTTATAACTAATTATAATTAACATTAAACCATTTTAACATGTACATTGAGATTGGTTAGATTAATTGAGTTGGAAACTAATTAATTTAATATCTAGATCAACTGGTTAAGTTAACATGAACCTAAACAAGCTAGCTTGACTCATTGAAAAATTGGGTTGATTGGATTCTTGAGTGGATGTGAATTCAGTTACACTTATAATTTTTTTATGTTAATTACAAAATAGTACCAATATTAATTAAATATACTGATAAATAATATAATATTTTTTAGCCTTTTTATATAAGGTTATCAAATTGAAGAGTTTACATAAACTCATGAGAGTTCTATAGATTCAACTCGTAAGAGTCTATTTCATTTGAAAATAATAACAAAATACTTATAAATAATATACCAATTAAACATTTCAACAACATAATAAAACAAAATAATAAACTATAAATTTCACAATACTTAAATAACCAAATCTAGTAATGCACCACTACTAAATAATAACTTACGGAAATGATAGTAATAGTAGAACATTCTCATTAAGGGTTTGATGTTGTTGAAAAATAAGGGTTTAATGTTGTTAAAAGTCATGATTATTTGATTTAGGAACAACACACTAAGCAGAAGTATGTTGAACCCTAAACGCAACAGAAAACAACACAAAATGACATGCATTTTGGTCTAATTTTTTTTAACTTATTAACTTGTTGACTAAGTGATAAACTTAATATTATATAAAGTTTGAATAGAATTTGTCCAAAGTCTATCTAGAGTTTACTAAAAAGAAAGTTTACACACAAGTCAACTTACCGATAATAAGTAACTAGTAAACTCGTTAACATGAGAGTATCATAATCATGTTTTTTTATGTGTGTATATATTTATTTATTTTTATTATTCATATTACTTTTTTTATTTTTCATAATTATATAAATTATAGAAAATGGCTGTCTAAAATATTTTTTATGTACAGACATTTCGCAGCTCAGCAGCTAGCAGCTGGTTAATATACTCAAAACCAATCAGGCAGAACCTTTTGCTTCTTAGAAGTTCGTAAATGATCAGAAGCAGAAAAGCAAAAGGTGGTTATCACTACTTAGGAGCTGGTGGATGCAACCTCAAGGCCCACACTTGTCTCGTACTCGTAACACACGACATTTCACGTGGTCGGGTGCATGTTCTTCACAAATAAAAACGCCACAAAAAACACATCTTCTATATTGGCATATGATATGGTCTTTTTTGTACGTGGCTCTATGCATCGATCATTACTCACCACACTACCGCTTTTCTCGTTCAAGCTCTTCCCAAGTCAATAGCATTGTTTATACGTTTGTTGTCTGATCTAGGTGTACCCATATCTCTGTTGACCCCTTCAGATCATATAGCCCCCATTAATGTGTAGAAAAAAACTCACCAGAATATTACTAAAGTCATGTGCACCTTTTGTCGCCAACCACATTACATACAATATCACCAACCAAGTTAATTTCAAGCCTCCCACATGGTACGCCACCATACCCCATTACCTATCATCAATCTTAATTATTAGTAGTACCATAGTCGGTTGACAATTACACTTTGCTATTTATTATATATTCATGGTTGGTTGACAATTACACTTTTGCTACAAAAAAGTGTGGTGAAAAATTAAACGGAGAGGAAAATAATTAAATATGGTGGAACTATCTTATTAACTGTACTTTATGAATCTCCTCCCTATGACCATCAATAGTAATCAATGGGAGTCTGCGGACAAGTTTCAATTTCATGATCAGATGATACAGCTTCTTTAATATAATGTGGGGGCACAAAGGGTGGAGGGGTACATCTTAGCAATGCCCAATTAACACCTTGGAAAAAGGAGTGGTGCTTGATCGCGGAAGCACCCATTGTTGACCCTAGCCTCCTCGAAGGGTCCTTAACCAATAGCTGAGAGATGAGGTCCTTTGCCGTGGCTGGCACGGTGGGTTCCTTAGGGAACTCCAAGGCTCGAGCCACAATGTTTGCTAGGGTTAGCTCGTTGTCCATTCCCCTAAAGGGTGTGACACCATAGAACAATTCAAATATAAATATGCCCAAAGTCCACCAGTCCACGGCACTACCGTGGCCCTCCCCGGACACGATTTCCGGAGCCAAGTACTCGTGGGTCCCAACAAACGACATGGACCGAACATCAATGGGCTCGGCCACAAACTCAGGCCCATTATGTTGGCTCTGCTTCTTCTTTCGCTTGCGTTTTGGGTGGAAACACGACACCGCGGGGACTATACAGCTAGGTAGTATGCACGAAGACGAGGTGAACTGAGACTGCGAGGGCTCCACGTGGGGGTCTTTGTGTGGGCCCGTGCGAGGGGTGTTTTTCTGATCCAAAATGATCTGGGGCGTTGATGTGGAATCATCACATTTTAACGAGAGGTCAAAATCAGTGAGCATGATGTGGCCGTCTGATCGAACTAACACGTTCTCTGGCTTCAGATCACGGTACACTATCCCCATCATGTGGAGGTATTCAAGTGCCACTAGCACCTCTGACGCATAGAACCTGTAGATAAACAAACAAACAAACAAACACCACGACATCAAGAGTGGAATTACTGAATTAGCATTAATTAACCACTTTGCTAAATAAATCCAAGTGGGTCAAGTTAAAACTAGTTAGCCGGAATGGACATAGTATTTATATTATAGGGGTTTGGATAGGAGTACGATTGGCCCAAATTTGGCAGAAAATTGCAATAATATCTCTCTATTGGCCAAGGGAAAATTATTGGCCAACATGACACATAGTATGTATGTATGCATAAGAATATTGGTTGTTAGGCCTATCGAAAGAACCATGAAGATCAGACAAGGAAATATATATATATCGTCTTGTTGTAGTTTGTCGTGGGCGTTAGGGCGTAGAGTATGATTTAATAGGCTAATGTCACACACTTGAAAGTTGAAGGGGAAATTCTTATCCCTCTAGGATATATATCAGTTTAATTCTGGTTTTTATTTTTGTTGTTCCAGAATATTCGTCTGTAATGTTTGTCTCAGACAATTAACTAGCTCTGTCGGTTGTAAGTTGTAACTAGTAAGAAGAAAATGTTCATGACCAGTGAATTTGCCATATGTTGCGCGTAATATCTTACAAGCAATAACAATATTCTAATTGCAATAACCATATGTATGTTAAGAGTTGATTCAAGAAGTTGTATCTTTCACATAAGACGTACAAGTAATAATGACAACAAAAGGAAGCCGGAAAATACTTTTCATATCCAAAGATAGGATATTCTTATTTTGAAATTTCTTTAAACTAATTCCACTTGAAGATAGGAAGACTCGGCTTTTGCTTCCATTGCTACCTCAGAAACTTTGATTTCTTTTCTTTTCTTTTCCTTTTTACATATCCGTATGAGGTAATCTTACTTAAGATGTTGGATAGAAAATAAATATGACACTTCTCCTAACAAAATTTGCCATTGTTAAAGAACCAATCCATTCAGCTGGATTGAACCTCAACTAAAAAAAATCAATATAAATTAAAATTTCCTAAAACGTCACGAATAGACAAGCTACAGAAATATTTTTTCCTCATAAAAACAGGAACAGATGAAAGAAAAAAGCAAAAATTAATTACGTAAGGATCCAGAAAAAGATGTTATAATTTCATATACGCACTTTTTATAAAACATTTTTATGCTTTACTCCCCCGCCCCCTACTTCTCTCATAATTATAAAAACATTATACAAGTAGAATTCGTCTTTAAAAAATTAATTAATAGCAGAGATGCAAACTCTAAGAACCAGATTTTGGAAGAACATATCCCAATAAGGGGGACCACTGCAAGATTAATCTCCCACATAGTTTAAATAAAATAAAAATCCAGAAATCCCGCAAAAATTTATGGATTCGAGGATAAAGTGTATCAATTTTCCCTGAGATCACTCGTGAATTGATTTTCCCATAAATTGATTCTTAATCTACAATTAGTATTTTTTTAAAATGAAGATGAAAATCTTGATAAAAATATTTTTAGAGGAGACACAATAATTAAAAATTTAATACTGAAGAGATTGTAGTAGCTGGCAAGAGTTCAGACCTGAACATCAAAGCCAATAATCCAAAGAAGACGAGTTTCGTACCAAAGTCATTAAAAACAGAGTAGAGTGGAGTGACGAGTATTGAACAGCAGCTGACCTAGGAGATGTGTCGTATTGACTTTTAAGAGTGTGTCTGAGCTGGAATCGAACGGTTAAATTAATAAATGAGTGTGTCTGAGCTGGAAAAGCCACGTCAAAAATTAATTGTAACGTTGACCTACCCATAATCACGTATGTAAAAGAATCAATCACTCGATCGAATTATGAAATAACCATAGATGATTGATTCACTAATCTTCCAACTATTTTACGCGCAAGTCACGTTCTCAAATAAATAATAATCACTATTGGATCAGGATCTGTTACCGGAGAAGACAGTGAAGGAAATTAAAGAGAAAGGAAAGGAATTAGAGATGGTAATAGCGCGTGGGTCCCACAGCCAGTGAGACAGAGAGGGAAAGGAGGAATTGGAGCCTGAATGAAGTTCCCGTCCCTTTCATGTTTCATCGTCGATTATGAACGGTTCTAGATTTCCACCTAGGCTCGCCCACACCCGATCCCACCGTCCTTCCTTTGAGTTTTCAGTTTCACACTTTCATTCCACTCCCCAAAACAGAAAACACTGAAACTAAAACTAAATAACTAACAGTATGTCTGAAAACACGTTCAGAGCCATATAGAGACTATGATTGTTAGTTTCAGAAAATCACATTCAAAATGTCATGTACAAAGTACTGTGAGTGAAGAGGGTCTAGTTGGATTAGTTGAGTAATTAGTTGAGTAAGATGTGAAAGTTATTATGAAGTCTGGGACAATGTATTTCATGGATAAATGATATGGTAATAATAATGAAGGAATGAATGATGATACCTGACGGAGGGTTCGGGGAAGCGTTTGTGAGGCTGGCGTTGGCGGAGGATGTGGAGGTCGCCGCCGGGGCAGAACTCGGTGAGGAGGCAGAGCCATTTGGCGGCGTCGATGGTGGCGTAGAGGGTGGGGAGGAAGGGGTGGTCGAGGGATTCGAGGATTTCCCTCTCGGTCTTGGCTCTTCCTTCCTTGCTGCGGCTGGCCAGCTCCTTCTTGTCCATCACCTTGGCGGCGAACATCACAGAGAGGGACCCGTCGTTGAGTTCGGCGAGGTAGACGGAGCTGATGTCGCCGGAGCCGAGACGGCGGGAGAAGCGGAGGTCGGAGGGGAGGATGCGGTGGCTGGGGGACTCCGATCGGATCCGGTGGATGGCGGCCCAGCGTGGGTCGGAGGAGGGCGCGTGGGGCTTGCTGTTGGCGGGGAGGTGGGCGGAGGAGGAGGCGGTGAGAGTGGTGGTTTCGGAGCCGAAGCTGGTGCTCCGCTTGATGTCCGCGGTGGCGGTGGAGGCGAAGCTAAGACTCTGGAGGTCGTCTGTTAGATCGTCGAGCCATGGGTCCATTGCGTTGGGAATGGAATGGAAAGTGAGTCAAGTGTGGGAGCGTGCGTGCGTGTGTGTGTGTGTTTCTTTTTGAGTGTTATAAGGGGTTAGGGATGAGGAAAGTGAAACAAACGGGGTTCCCACGCTCACTCATTTCTCTGTTTTCGTTCCTGATTCCTGATTCCTATCTCAAAACGGACGAAACGGGGGAAGTGGAACTGGCACGCTCGCTTTTTGGGCTTTTAAATATATAACAATACTGGGCTACAAAATATGGACCCTCGGGTCCATATATTCTAGCAAATAATTCTTTGCTTGATTAAATAAATTCAATGTCAACAAAAATTAAAAAAAAAAAAGAAACAAACAAACAAATTAGAGAAATTTAGGTAAGATTTTAGATATATTGAATTTTGAAAGCTTACCCATCAATAAGTTAACAAAAGTTGGTTTAGTTGGTAAAAAAAAAAACAAACTATATCCCACAAGAAGATGTGTTTAATGTTCATTATCAAGATTATCAATCTTATTGGTTGGTAATATATAAGTATTTTTTGAACCTTAAAATTTATCCATAAACATATGAGATTAGATTCACAGCTTTTAGTAATAAAAAAATAAAAAAAAAAGGTTTATTTGAACCAACATTGATGGCAAAACTAAATCTTAACTTTGAATACGTTTTTAGTCTTTACAAAATGAGTGAGTTTTTATTTTGATTCCAGTAAATTATTTCATTATTTTTCATCCTTCCAAAATTTGATATTACAATTTTTTATCCATGTAAAATGTGTGAAATTTGATTTTGATTCCTCTAAAAAAATTATTTAACTTTCATCTCTCCAAATTTTGAAATCCTTGTTTTTTATCCTTAAACATTCATTTTAGGCATTTAAATCTTTTTGGAAATATCATGTGTTAACATTGTACCGTAGACACTTGTGGGTGTCAAGTAACGAATCAATAGAAATAAAAAAAAGTAATAATTTTAAGGATAAAAACATTTTTTACAAAAGACTAAAAATCAGAACTCGTTAATTTTATAAAAATTAAAAACATATTAAGTCTAAATCTTTCATTGCTATATACATTATGAGTAGGTGGGGGCCGAATATCATGTAAAGAACGTCACCATTTGCATAATGCTGACTGATCTTTATTGTATAGTAGGCACTAACCGAAGCTTCCGTTTCCATTTAATATGCATGCATTGGGTAATCGTTTTCCTTTTAGATCGAAGACCGATATAATAACGTATGCATTACACTCTAATTGGTTTGTCTCAAGAGAAATCTAAAAGCTATTTTGGCTATCATGATGAGTCATGTCCAAATTCAAGACCCCTCTCTGTTCATGTGATCATGTCAATTGGATTGGAAACTCAACGTATCAACAAATTATCACCATAAAAGACAGCCACTTAAAACCAGTTGACGAGTCTAATTTAGCCTGGCCCATAGCACACCACCAATGGGGGGTCCACTATTGCCTCACCACTATTATCGCGTTAATTGTGATTAATTATTAATCTGCAATGTTAGTTTGTGTTTATAATAATATCACCTAATAAATCATAGTTTTGTTTGGGTTCCATGGAGAGAAACACGAGGTAAACACAAATTTGTTTTGTCCAAATGTCTTCATGGTCGATTCCTCCCATAATTTAGAATTTGATTTTGGATAAACCATATCCCCTTTTAATTTGGTACTAACAGACCAGATGTGATGTTCAGTATCCGTGCAATTTAGCTAATTAATCATGCTACGTCTCTGAAATGAAAGAATTTAATCCATCAGTTATCTCCTAGTTCTAACTTTGCAAGGTAGTTGAGGATTAGTCACCCATCACTTTTTATATGCAGTATATACAGATTGCACCAAAAAATAAAAATATAGTAAATGACGTATCTATAGATTAATATAGGTTTTTCTTTAGGCTTTGTTTAGGAGAGAGATTTTAGAGGGGAAGGGAGGGAATGGAAAGGTTTAGGTGGTGATATCTTCTTGTTTGAGAGTTTTAATTTTTGAGGAAAAGGATTTGAAGATTTTTAAAAACTCTTCTAAAATTCTTCAAAACCTAAAAATTATTGTTCCCCCAATTTGGAGGATTTTAGAAGGAAAAATAATAAAATTACTATCCTACCCCAACCAGTGTTAATAAAACACTAAAATATAAAGCACTGAATCACAATTCAAAGGCAAAATTGTAAAAGTATCTTATTAACTCTCAATTTTTCTCTCTTAATATATTTTTAACTCCCAAACAAAGAGGAATGAACTTCCCTCATTTTCCTTCCTTTCCTTCCCTCCTTGTTTGGGAGTTAAAAATATATTAAGAGAGGGAAATGGAGAGTTAATAAGATATTTTTACAATTTTGTCCTTGAATTGTAAGTCAATGCTTTGTATTTTGGTATTTTATTAATACTGATTGGGGTAGGATAATAATTTTGTTACTTTTTCTTCTAAAAATCCCAAATTGGGAGAACAACAATTTGTAGAGTTTGAAGGATTTCAGAGAAATTTTAAAAATTCTCAAAATTAAAACTCTCAAACAAGGAGATGTCACCACCTAAACCTTTCCCTTCCCTCCATCCCCCTCTAAAATCCCTCTTCCAAACAAAACCTTAAAAAAACTCCGAACAAGTTGGTTAACGATGTGTATTTTTGTGATAGAAAGGTAAATACATAGAATTTCCGTTTAGGATATAAGGTTGTCTAAATAAACACTTACTATAAGAATAAAATAAAAGAGATAAAATCAATTATTTTTTATAAATTAAAATTAATTTATGCAAAAGTTAAAATTAGCTTTAAAAAGAAACAAAAAATTTTTTATAAAGAAGGACTAATGTTTCAACCCAATACATTTATGATATATTTTGGTCCTCTTTTATTTCTTCATCTCAACTTATTGAAAACATCCTAAAAGATATAACTCAATTCTTGAACATATACATCAAACAACAAACACTTTCTCTCTTTAAGAATAGTTTTCTTAATATAAACATATCAAATTGATCTTAATATGTAATGAATATAGTTGGTTAAACTAGTTAACTCGATATATTATGATTCATATTTAAATGGATTAGATCAAGTTGATTCACTTATTAAATGGATCATGGTCATGTTTATGTTTAATATAGTCTAACCTACTTAAGTGGGGTGAGTTGATAGATTAGTCCTAGTTATAATAAAAATTCATATATAAGATTAAAATTTGTAAAAAAAAATATAAAAATGATTGAAAACCTAAAAAAATTAATAAAAATGGAAAAGGATTTAACATAGAATAATAAGAAAATATACATGGACTATGAAATAGTTAAATTTTAAAGAAAACTATATCCACATTACTCAAAATTAAAAAAAAAAACTCAATTAAGAAAAAACACACACACACACACCAAGTAATAATAATTCAAATACTTAATAATCTTAACCACACATCAAATAGTCTTAAATAAATAAAAGTATAAAATTATACAATAATAAATAATATTTTAAAAAAATGGACCACTGACTGTCTATTAACCCGTGGACCAAATAACCACGCATTTAATGTATTGACATATTAGTTAATTCTAATAACTAGTTTGATTCACGGATCAATAGATTGATTGTTCCGCTTCTTTATCTTCCAAAAAAGGAAAAAAGATCTCTAAGGCATAGGCTGTTAGGGAGGGTTGTGCAAGTGAAGAAGGCCTAGAGCATTCATTAAAAGAAGATACATATCCAGGACCTTTTGAAACAAATAGATGCGTCCCGAATTTCATACAGATTACTTCTCAATACAATTTTTTTCAAATTCATTAAAATTTCATGCTATCTTTTTGTGTTCAAGAAGCAATAGATCTAGATGATTAGATGTTTCACCACGCTTCCACGTACGTTCATTTTTCTCCAATAATATCCAAAATAAGCAGATCTCTTTAAGTATATTTTCTTCATTTTCAATATTTAGAATTACTAAACCATTTGAATCGATCTATTAGTAGAGGATTTGAATAGTATATATGGGATCTTAAGTTTAATATTCATTACTGTCATTGTAAATAAATATTTAAAATTGCTACTTATTTAAATATCAAAATACTTATTGCCTATTGGTGTATATCACCTTTGTTGAGCCAACCATTGCCGTTCGAGCAACTGTTCTAGGTCACTGAAACTCTACCCACATACATTATGGAATTAACATTCTCGGTTCAGACAGGAGTTTTGTATTGATGAAGCAAATAATTATTCATGTGTAGCTATCTTAACTTGCCAAATCGTCACACTAAAAAACTATTATGTCAAAGATTAAGTCAATTAGCAATGTATTTCATATAAAACTTTCTTATAAAAAATATTTCGAATGTCAAATAATTGATCGACTAGAGGAATAAACAGAAGGGTATCACCAAGCCTAATTATTTGAGTGTATCAGCTAATTCGGGTGGAAATGAGTAAGGGAATTTAGGCTTTATTACCTTCATTAGACTTTACCAATTTCTCAATTTTAAAATTAATATTCAAATTCTTTTTTTTTTGTTGTTGGCAACATTGTTCTTAGTTAGAAGAATAATATACAATCATCAACTTGTGTGGCTTGTTTCAGCTTAATCAAGGTCTTGAATTTGAGTTTAGAATATACAATTGTATTAAATATTTGATGAATGAATTTTTATGGTGGTTTAGAAAGAAAAAAAGTAAGAAGAAGATTATGAAGAGTTTTCGATTTTATAATAACATCAATCAGTAATAATTTAAGTCAGCTTGTCTCTTTAAAAAAAAAACTAGGTCAAATCGTTAGACTTGAATTTTTTAAATTACTTAAAGCCCTTTCTCTTTTAGGCCCAAAGAGACAGACAAAGACTGTTAGAGTGATTCATGAAAGCCTGATCTTTCTGTTAAATATACATTTCAACATGCCTGGGCCTTGGCCATATCAGACTTAATAATTTGAAGATTAACATTCCACGCTGTCACTCTAGGATTATTCATAAATCAGTTAATGAAAAATATTAGTAACACAATTTCTAACACTTTTTATAATTGAATAAAATTTATTAAAAATCATAATTTTTTATAGATCTCATTTATTATTTAATAAGAGTTGTTGAGTTAAAGAATTCTTCTTCACCTAATTTACCACTACATGTCATGGAGATTTTCAGCACAAAGGTTGGGTTCCTCCTCAACAACTGTTTCATGTAAAAAAAATATTTTTTAATCTCTTTTCATAAAAGTAGTTTTATAATCTAAAGAGATCTATCATTAAAATAAAAAAGAGAAAAATTCTTATATTCTATGTAATATCATAAGATCACAAATAAGATCTAAGAATCCAAAATTAGTTTTTACCATTAAATATGTTTTTGCAGAATGTGTTGTTAGCATTTCTCATCAAATTGAAAAAGTTAAATTGAAAAGTAAAAAAAAATGTTAAAAATATTTATTTAAAAGCATGTAAAAAAAGTTTAATTACGTTGATAAAATAATTAAAATAAAAACATATTTAAAACATTCAGTTTTGAAATTACTAAGAAAACAATATATTATGTGATTGATAACTTAAAAAGTATTACATGGCATCTAATATCGAGCAAAAAATTTATAGAAAATAATTTTTAATTAAATAACTAATAAATAAGAAAAATAATTTAATCTAAAAATTAAAAAGTGTGACAAAATGAAAAATGAATACTTTAACTGTATGTAAAGGTTACTATACTCTAAAATCATAATTTTAATTCATAATATACGAGTAAATTATTTAAAAAAAATAAAAAGATTGTGTCAAAGAAATAGAAAGATAATGCACTTTATTTTATTTTATGAAATACCCAAAAAACATGTTGGGCATAGAAGTGAAGTGAAATACCAGAGGATTCTAGGAACTACTGGACTAGAAAGCAAGAAGGGGTCAGCCATGATGCGAATATGCGATTTGAAATTGTGACATTGAGGACAAGGCGTGTAAAACTGAAACTTCTATATCTTCTTCAATCGACAACTCTAGAAATAATCATTTCCTCTGTAACACCCTTCGTGCAAAGTAAGTATCTCCTCTTTACACTGTGTGAGCCTGACTTCTCCCAATTTCTTTTGCTTTGACTTTTCTGTTTCTTTCTCTCTTTATTTATTTTTGTTGATAATCTTAGTTCATTTTTCCAATCACTTTGTTATTTTGCCTATCTTATTTGTTGTTAATTTGCTCCTCGTGATAGCGTGTGTATTTCGATGGATCCAATGTTTTTATTAATTGTGTGTCAGAACATACGTGTTAGCTGGTCTATTTGATATAATTTAATGTCTTGAGAAGTTACAAAGTAGTAGTATAGTATTATGGTATTTGCATAGAGCAGAGCAGAGCAGCCGGCTAAGGATTGGTTACTTGTACTCAATGACTGTCGTGTGTGAACTATTGTTTGTCTTTGATGTTGATCATATTCATTGGGTAAAATTTTACAATCATTAGTTAATTTGGTCCCTGAAGTTAAAAGATCGAATTTATTGATCGATGCGTAAGAAATTTGGGGACCAAATCGACGGATAGTAGTCAAGAACTTTTGTTTTTTTGTAATAGACCAAATTCATAGGTGGTGTTGATTTTAGGGTCTAAATCACTGATTTATTCATTGATCATACAATCCTGAGAGTCAGAAATTAACATTTTTTTTTTGGGGGGGGGGGGGGG